>JAGVSQ010009682.1:0-13443 GCA_022683975.1 Rhyacophila evoluta
GTATTTAACAAAGAGACTCAAACATTAAAACTCGATTATCTCAAAACTCTCTTTTCTGCTTTAACGTCTTTTGCCAGTAATACGACGATATAAGCTTTGCGAACAAATATTAAAAATACGCATTTATCGCATTTGATCTACAATACACAGTTATTATTATTAGTTTTAAAAATTGTTAAAATTGAATATACTGTTAAAGTTCAATTGAATGTTTGTTAAAATATTTCTATGGGCGGGATGTATAACCAAGTTAATGTCTTGTTTTATCCCTTATTCTGTAAATTGGTGAAATTTTGCATATACGTGTGTGGCAGCTTAAGTCAAGTGCTGTTTGGAAAGTATTTTATTATAAAAGAACATAACCATATAATTGGACATTCTGTTTTTATTAGCTCTCACTCCATCATTGTTTAATGGTTTTTATCATCAACTGTCTACCGGAAATATGCCTCATATTGATCCAAGTATATTAGATATAGAAAAATGTAGAAATATGTATAATTTTAATTTGTATCACAAAAATGCTCAATTTGAATTTTTTTTTTTAAATTATATATTATAGTTGTTCACCTCGGCCATAGATTTGTCTCCAAAAACTTGGAACCGTTTATAGTTATTAAATTATTGCAAATTTATTTTATTATTTTATTTTTTGCATATCTTAGAGACCTAGGGTATCAAGGTAATAGCAAATTTAGCTTTCATGATCGAGCTTACAAATATTTGCGTAAGCTTTATTCAATTGATATTGTTTAATAATATGATTGTATAGAGTTTGAACAATGCTTCAAATTATATTTATTTTTCAAAAATCTTAATGTAAGCTGCTTCACAGTTATTGACTTCATGAGTGATTTCTGCTTGTAAAAAAGTTTATTGCTCTCGACGTAGCGAGAGGAATGAATCCTAAATTCAGTTACGAAACTTTTCCAGTTCAAGCGAAAAAGCTTTGAAAATAGTTTCCATATTTTTTTGTTTAATATTATTTATTTCCTTTTACTTATCTATGGCGCGAAGTAAGTTGTGACTGCAGGCTGCAATTTTGCATTTTGCTACTTGAAAAATCGAACGGGACGAGCGGTACGAAGAACTGCACAAATAGTATTAAGTTTTTCTTCCCACCAAGGTACTCCTCTACATTTTAAAGTAATATTTTCGTTCAATTTGTTTGAAATTCATAAATAATTTAAAATACGTTTCTATGAAAACTGCAAAATATGAAATATCTGCTAGAAATATATTTCGATTAAAACTATTTCATACAGTCATAGTTACATCAAACGACGGCAATTACACGATAAATTAAAATGAAAGTATACTGAACCAAAGTGAAGTACTTTGGTACTCAAAGCACCATTGGCATATTTTATAATCTAAATTTTTATTCAAAAATATAACAATTTATTAATCTATGTAATATTGAGCTCATTTGATTTAATTTTTTTTTTTAATGATGCATATTGTTTCTGATTTGCAAAACCACCAATTTCGGTGTTGAGTTGCACTACACTGTAGAAATTTTCAGTACCATCTATGATTCATTTAGTCATGAATTTAAAGACTGTATATTGTGAAAACACGTGATAAAGCTGTGTGATATATAGCTGCAAAGCTATGCATTAATTCAACAAGCTTAAATAATGTTAATAATATTTTTTATTAACCTGTATTATTATGTACTGCATAATTATTTACCGGGTTAGTAAAATAACAGTTATTTATTTTTATCTCACAAATATGGTTTGCCACATTTGAGGTGATTAGCGCGCAGCAACTATTCTTTGCTTATCTTGTTTATCATCGGATTGCATTGACCTAGTTACTATTTTTTACGGCAAATTATTTTAGTAAACGGAGTGTAATATTGATTGTTAACTAAAAAACTGAGCATCTCATGTACGAAAGTGATTCTGTAATACGGGCAATTATTTTTCTAGTGACATCACGTTTCTCTTATAGGCAAAAAGTTAGAGTGCGCACTTTGGTACCGCTAATAACCAGGGTGCCAGTTCAAATCACACAGTTGTAAGATTGTTTTAAATCCAATGTTGCAGGACCAGATGCCCAATTATCAGACAAAAAATCCGTGAAACCATGTCAAGCGAAGCTCCGACATCCATATATAATACTTCATCATCAAATGGATATCTTCAGGTTTTAGAAACTTATATGGTCGATTTTCATAGCAGACATAATAATAAACAGTTTTTCCCTAATAAAAAATATATTATCTAACACTCTGACATTTACGGCATTAAGCATTTTTATCAAATACTTAAGTGTTTTCAATTTGTAATTTAAAGCTTTTTGAAGATTTTCCTTACTAATTATTGTAAGAGGATTTAAAATACTTTATATGCATATTGTGTTATTACACGATAATTTATAGAAATATCTTATTAATTTGTCAAATACTTTCTAATTCGTAATCAATTTCTATTCAGCATTATCAGTTAGGGGTTTTTTTGAAGTGTGTTATGTCAACAAATAAGTTGTAAAATCATTTAAAAATTAATATATTCACACAAAGTGTATTGAATGCGACGATTTTTCGCGCCGCAGACATTATCGAAAGAATGTTCGGGAAAACGAGGCCGAGTTTCCCAGCAAGTTGGCCAACGGTGCTAAATCGCTCCCATGAAAGTTAAATGCTCTCTACGTGTCAATTCATTCAACGTATTACCGTAGCCATCTATGTGGAAAAACTTACGGCAGCTTACATTCGAAAAGATTCCCGTTGGTCTTGCCAACAACGTTTTGAACGGTTGTTGAAAATTGCAAATAAACTTACAGTCTACATAAAAAATATGTACCGCTGTTACGTTATATCTTAACAATTAATGTTTTTAACAATAAACACTCCATATTCGGATCGTAAGGCTTCTAGAATTTTTTGACAGCCTTCAATAATTTCATTTTTATTCTGGGTATTAACATCGCACAATAACACAATAATACGTTTTTTAGAATATATTTGATAATATATAAGTAAAAGAAACATTATCAGAACGAAATACTCATTAAATATGAAGTTAGCTAGAAGTACCACAAGTGCCACAAGAACAATTTTTAATCTTTATTACAACTAAACTGGAGAGGAAGATTCTTTATTTAGAATTTTTGTAAGCTACATTCCTTCCTGGTATACAAACATCTTGTAAGCTAAATTATTATTTTAATAAGCAGTATATTTTTGAAAAGTACTCTAAATTATGGGTTGTTATTTTTCATATATTAATGATAGTACACGATCCTTAAAAACTACCAATATATAAACTAATAATTAGTATAATAACTAGATCACATTAAAGACTAGACATAACATTTCTACTAAAATACAAGTTTTATAAATCACATAAATAACCACAGCGTAAAGATGTTAATATTTTATTACGCGCAAATATTAACCGCAGTTCAACTGATCAGTTCATTTATTATATTTTTATTAAATAAACATGAAATTTATGCTTTTTCAGTAAATAAATATAATTAAAATTCTCTATTATCAAAATGTATTTTATGAATTAAAATGGCTGGTATTATAATATAAAACCAGTTAATGTAAATAATATAGTAGTTTTGATTGTGTTCTAATTATATTAACTTTTAATACTATTTTTTAATTAATATTTTTTTTATTCCATTGTGAATGTAAGCATCGTATAATTTGTAGTATTCACAATATTTCGAATGACCAAATTGAAATAAATAAATATTAATGTATGACTTTTGTAGGATACATATTGTCCAAGTGCACTGTACATTCTAGAGTAAATGATAAAACAAGTTAAGTAATATTACATTAGGAGTCTGGACGTGACTTTTCTGTACCTACGTGACGCTGAAGCGCGCTAAGATTACGTCGTTAGATACGGTGCATAGCCCGCGCCGTGATAGTAATCATTTATTCGCGACTGCTAAGAATATTTATTTAAACTCTTTTTTGTACAGCTTTCATAAGTCGACGCCGAATGAACTTACCGCCCCCCGAATGTTTACGCCCTCGGAATATCTGAATTTTTATTGCGTCCGACTGTTGGAAATTTATTTTCAGTTTAAATCTTTTTGCAATCACCTAATGGAGATTTGGAGTACGCTCAAGTCGGCCGTTTGTTTTGTCTGTTTGCCGAGGGGCTCGTATTTTAGCTGCTTTTTTTATTTTTTGTTTTATGAACGAGGAATAATTTTTGAATCAAATCACCCTTGTAAAACATCTGTGTTTGCGGTTAGATTTGTATTGTGATTCGCAGACATCCGTTTCCATTTGCAGCGTGATTAATTACTATTTCAATACTGTCGTGATAATCAAATTTTTTATTATAAATGCTTGGTCGTTTTGTTTACTGGTCAAAAAATATATTCCAATAATTTTTAAAAGCAAGTATTTGTTTCATTATCTTTGCATACTTGTGTTGACGGATCAAACGAAATATAAATAGACTAAGTAATACTACTTAAATACGAAAGATATTTTACTGTTTTATTTTTATGATATTCTTCTATTGGATAATTTATTACTATATACGTATTAGAGTATGTTAGTTAGATTTGTATATATGTGGTTCATACAATCTGAAGATGCAGTACGATGTGTACATTTTATCATAATTAATATCTCAGTATAAACACTCTAGAATAAAATATAAAAAAAACATATTCTAGAATGCTCGTTCTCAATGTAGGGTATGTGGATCCCAGGATTACCGAGATTTATTTTGACAGATTTTTTACAAGAATTGTTTGTAAGCCAATTGCTCCACCCGTTGGGCATATAGTCTTACATCTTTGGATGTTAAGCATCCATTAGCTGTGGGATTCGAACTTGCAATCTCCAACTCTGTTGATCTCTCGAATTTGGGAAGACAAATAATACATTACCGTTTATTAAATAAAGGACAAAAAGATAAATATTTTGTTTTGTATTTTTAAATAAACCAAAATTGTGTCTAGTTATGGCAAATAATCAAGAAAAGGCGACACTCAAAAAGATTTTTTAAAAACCTGGTTCATCTGATATTTCACAATAATTCTGTACAGTGTAAAAATATGTTTACTTTTATTATGAACATCTTCACACTTTTAAAACCGACAAGATTAACCTTTTGAGTAAATAAAGTAAATCAATGTTTTGTTACCTTTTATTTTTCACGACATACTTAACGTTTTTCTAAAATTTCGCGGCACAACACAAGAAAAAAAATGCCACCGTCGACATTTCTCATGTTTTCTGTATAATTCGCGGCACAATCATTCCGTAGTCATGGGTTAAAGTATATTTAAATATGAAGAACTCAAAAAGGTAATTTGAGGTTTAGAATAGTGAATTAAGTTGAAATTGTTGTTGAAATCAATTTTGAAATATTTTGGTTAAGAACGATGTTTTATATATAGTTTTAAAAATATAAAACGTACATTGGCAATTTGAATATTGGTTTATTTATTGGCAAGAGAACAAAGAAACAATATACTCGTACATGATTGTGTGCTTTGCAAGAGTTGTTTCTTTGAGGCATGACATAAATCTAATCAAGCACATATCATTCATCAAAATAAATAAATTAATATCGTAGTTGACGGAAAAATATCAACAATATTTTAATATTGTTTTGCGGCAATTTATGAAATGAATTGTTTGAGTGAGTATAACGACTCTATGCGTTGAATTTTTTGCAGACCT
The DNA here is from genome assembly GCA_022683975.1 of Rhyacophila evoluta. NCBI lineage: Eukaryota > Metazoa > Arthropoda > Insecta > Trichoptera > Rhyacophilidae > Rhyacophila > Rhyacophila evoluta. Next base: position 5,678 of record JAGVSQ010009682.1, read on the forward strand.
CACGGCGGCTAATGGATTTTTAGCATGCTAAAAAGTCATTTGCAAAATGTAAAATACATTGACGAATGTAATTTATGCATTCATTACACAATCAAATCCGATAAGTAAATGTGTTATTAGTAACCTAATTTGATACAAATTAGAAAGTGATTGACACTTTCGCTGAAGTAACATGAAGTTTTTTAGTTATGTGTCAAATATAATACGAATAAAAACAAACACACGATATTAGCATTTCACCATTATTCATTTTGTAATAAAAAAACAAGTAATTTTGACTTTAAGTAACAAAAGAAAATAAAATTCTAAAACCTCCCTTAGCTTTCTACACTCTTTCTTCGTTTAAGTTCTCTATTAATATTTTGACGAAATTATAAAGGTCAATACTGTATGTACATTTTATTATTACAATATTATTGTGGACTTAACTAAAAATTTACCAGTAATTAATCCATCATATTCGCATGAATAAAAAAAAACCATTATAACTGATATAATATTAAGTCTGTCACCGATTTCAAAGGCAACAGAAACAAATTATATAAGTTATATAGAACGCCATCATACAATAAAAAATATTAAAACAATTCTTTAAATGATCAAACTAAACACAAAGAAAATATTCTATCCTAGCCTGAGATATAATCGTATTATTTAAAAAAATCATTTTAGTTTAAATACTGACCCAAAAGTATTTGATTTCCGTATTGAAAATAAAGTGCTCAGTAAATTTAACAGTTTGAAGTTAGTCAATTAAAAATATTTATTAATCAGGAATAGCGAACACTTGTTGGGCTTTAAATGTATATATATATATATATAATAATAAACTTGTATCATAAAATTTCTTTAACTATTATATGGATTATATGGTAATGGCTACAACTTGTAGAGTTCCTACTGTCGAGATCCCTTTACGACGTAGCGCACACTCTCAGAACTTTCACTTTACGATTTTCGTTTCGTCTATTTTCTCGTGCATTCTGATCGCCTGGGATACCAAAAACGTTGCCATGAGAATATAAAATTTACAAAAGGTTTCTTTCTGCATGGAAAATGAACGTGCATCGCTCCATTTGAGTAACGCTGCATGCTTGCTTCTCGTTATTACGACGGGTTCATCATCTCATTTCATCATAGTATTACCAGTACACAGTAAAAGCATACGATGCCACCTGCTTTCTAGAAATAATAATTACTTTGTAAATGCTTTTATTAATAATACGCCCATTACCTGCGAAGACTTATTAATGAGTGTATGAGAGTACTATCAATATAGAATCACGAAAAATAAAATAAATTTATTCTCAAATATTTTTTAATCTTTCTTTATTCCTAACGTAATGTATATTAGTTGAGTCTTTAGACTCATCAATTTTCAATCAAAAACTTATATTTGAGATTTTCTTTTACGTTTAATTATTGGTAAAATTTTAATTTGTCTCCTCGGTTAGCGTACGCGCCTGGCAATCCGGGGTATGCGGGTTCAATTTGCCATCTGTTGGAATAAAAAAAAAACCTGAAATTGTAAGACTGGATGCCCATTGGGTTGAGAAATTATCTGACAAACGATTCTCGTGAAAAAATAATCTGTCAAGACGTCTTCACATTGCGGAGATCCATATACTCCACTTTCGGAGTAGATTTCTTTACACTGTGTAGATTCATATGCTCTACTTTGGGAGCGAACATAATATTAAAATAAAGAAATAATTTCAATATTAGAGAGGAGATAATTTTAATATTATATCCGTTGAACCATCATTTTAAACACATAACGTATATTGAATGGTCATTTAACCGAGTAAAATCCTCTCATGATGATCAATAACTTTAGTATTTGAAGGTATATGTAGTTAATAATACATAGTTTATATGTTGCTATATTATATTGGGTTGTTAAAATATTTTACGAGAAATGTATTGCACCCATGATACTTTATAAAACATGCATACTTATTTATATATTTATAGACAAGTTATAAAAAAAAAACTTTGAATAAGAACTGGATGGAAGCCTGAAACGGCCACTTAATTAACAGCTTGTATGTGCGACAAGCACTCTGCACACGGCCATAGTGGCTTGAGCATAACATGACTAAAAGGGTACTCCTGCGAGAAAGTTCTTCCAAGCAAGTGACTCGCACGTTACACGAAAAGTGAATATATTTCATCGCGTCGGCTTGTCGTGCAATAGTCACGACTGAGTAATAGTCGTTGTATTTTATTTGACAACTACAGTTCACATTTTATGCTACCCTAATACTTTTTGCTCTCGTGTGAAATTGTAAATTTGCCTTTATATTTCAGCTTGGCACGCTTAAACTGCACTCAAGTTGGTATAAAATTGCACTTTTGCTATGTTGTGTCAAAAAGTTTTATACCGTTGTTCATAAAAGTACTATTATTCTTTGTAGAGTCAAGTAATTAGAATCTCTACATATCCAATAAAAATATAACAATCTACTCCAGGCAATGATTTCTACTTAAAAAAATCATACTCCTACTATTCTCATGCAGATCAAATTATTTTCTGATAAAAAGTGCACGATACCTTTTATATAAAATTTTAATTCTATGTCAAAAATCATAATCCAACTGATATAAATGTACGTACTATATCTGCGATTCTAGTGACAGAGAGGTTAGAATCAATCAGGTTTCAACAATCTAAAAATACAACTGGATGCTTAATGGGTTAAGAAATTATCACACAACAATTCTCGGGGGGAAAGTCTCTTCAATGCATAGATATACTGTATAATAATTTCTGGGGTAGTCATTTTTATTCTGCTGGGATGTATGTCTTTCACTTTTGAAAAGAACATAAAAGATATGTTAAATTAAATAAAATCATTAATTTTTTTAGTGTTTTTAGGTGAAGAATGAGTGAGCAAATGCGCATTTTAGCATTTGCAAAGAACAATAAAAGGCGTAGAGTAAGTATTACTAAGAACTTACTTGGAGGATAATTGGAAATCTGTAAAAATATTTAAATTATTTAAATATTTCCAAAATATTTTTTATTCAAATGTCACTGATTTTAAACCTGCTGTGCCAATCGTTTTTATCACGTACGCTTTCCAACTTTCCACCGCAGCGACGACAAGAGAACTAATAAATTCAAACAAAGGTACGCCTATATTTATAATTAATTTTTCTGTTTATTTATGATAGAGTAAAAGTATGAATAAAACGTGGCTAGCAAGAATGTGGCTTTCCCAAACGTGCCAACCATAATGAACATTATATCAGCTACTTAAACTTTGCTTTGCGCTTGCACGTAATTTTGTTGAAAAAGCTTAAACCAAAAAAAGTCACGCAACAATGCAGAATAGGAACGGAAAGCCTAGGCGAAAGCTTGTTGTGACATGAATGTTTAGTTAGCGAGCTAGTGTAGCTTTAATGCAACGTTAATTTTAAAAAGCTGCAACTTGTAGAGAGTTTATTATTTTTAGTTGTAATATAAAACGAATTTTATTTTTACGAAAGTTTTAACGAACATCATCCTTTTCAGCACTAAAAATTGTTTACATAGTATTTCATGTATAATATTTTTTATACCGTCAAAGCTTGACCACTGAAATAATAGACTAAATAGATATTGTACGTGTAACTCTTACTTCATACTAAATATTTTTGATGTTTATTTTTTATAATATTTTTTTTGCTTTAAATCGACTTTAATAATAAATGTTCAAAATAATTCATACTACGAGTACGTGCATCTTTATATTTTTCATTTCAACTGATTATAATATCAAGTATCGATATTATCTAACCGTGTATTTATTATATAAAAAATGTTGAAAATAGTCAATTAAATGTGTGCTGTTTTAAATACAGGATTATTCTTTAATCTATTTTAAAACCTACGAACCTACTTTTTATAAAATTATCGTAGTGGTATAGTGTTCTATATATTCATTAATTTACTCTATCGGAATTATACGCTAAAGTCAGGGATAGACTTCTATAAACTGTATGTTGGAACAGTTTCAAAGCAATGCTTGTTAGTGTTGTCGATACCTCTCTGTGTAGACAAAAAGCCCCTCCCACCTTCTGTTTTCAGAATGCATTTGCATATCACAGGTGAGTTGCATTTTGCATTTTGCATTCATCCACGGGCAATGTAAGTTCTTAAGTGCAATACAATGCACGGAACTAAAGGAAAATACGTTTACTTCACTGCCTGTTTGCCTGCCACATTAAATTGACAAACGTGTTATACTTTGATTGTAAGATGATGACAACAGACACGAAAACTTTGTCGTTTTTAAAAAAACCATGACTAAAAAACACTGGATATGTTCTATCCATATCCTTTTCAATCGGCTAAAACCCGTAAATTATATTACTTTCTAATTGAAAATGAAATATTTATTGTATTTTAAGATATTTCTATGCATAAATAGTCTCATATGAAACGAACAACTGGAATATTTTATTATTGTAACAAAAAAATGTTTCTTAAAATCGAAATTGGCAAAATATTTTAAATATACGTAAAGCTAGATAGTCATTACTTAATTTAATAAGATTTTCATGTTAAAAATATTTATTTGAATATTTTTTTTTTGACCATATTCGTTCCTAAAGTGGAGCATATGGATCTACACCGTGTGAAGATATCTAGTCTGAAAGAGGAGAATATAAATCTCCGCAATGTGAAGACGTCTTGACAGATTATTTCTCACGAGAATTGTTTGTCAGACAATTGCTCAACCCATTGGGCGTTAAGTTCTGTATTTTTGGATTTTCGCAGATGGGGAACCAAACCTGCATTCTCCGGATTGCTAGGCATGCATGCCATCAACTACGCTACCGGAGAGACATATTTACATTATGAAACAAATGTACCACTAAAATAATTAAAATAAGTACGTATGTATATATATTGATAACATAAGTTAGAAGAAGTTAGATTTTTTTGGCTCATTTAGTTGTAAATTTGGGTTTTTCATTATAACTGCCTCTAGAATTAAATAATTTCCATATTCATTGTATCCGTATTTCATTGATATCAACAATAAATTATGGCAGAAATACAGTAAAAAAATTGTAAGTAAATCTTACATTTATTATATCACTCATTCAATATATCAAACAAAAAGTATCTGCATATCTTTTATTTTATAGCATCTTGAGTTAATTCGTATTACATATAAACCTTCTTAAATTTTACTATAGGGTTGCATCTACTTAAATTTTTTTTAAATATATGGTACGGGAAAATCAATTCAAAGGTTTCTAGATGTATTTGAACAAATTGGCTATTTTATTAAAAAATATTTCGCAATTTTTTTAAATGATTATGCAATTCTTCGCTTGTTAAGAATTTCCGATATAAAACTCGATAAACTAATATTAATTTCAATCCTCAAGCTAGTTTTTAAGGATGGATGATAAGCCACATTACTGGTCAAAGTGAAATCTATGTAAGATTATCGAAGCTAGGCAATTGCCATGGACCTACTAAAAGCTAAAAAGGGGAAAATAGAATTCGATTTAATGCACCTAAAGTGATTGAACTATGCGATAATGTTCGCGTAGAAGACATCAAAGAGAATCGAAAAATATTCATTTTGCAAAAAATGCGAGCTTTTACCATAGTAAAAGCTTCTGTTCGCTGAATGGGTTTGAGACCATAGACAATGACTGCATTAGTAAGTAGCTCTGTGAAAAGAATTGGCATATTTGATCGAAAAATCTTTTGATTATAATCTTGACTTGAGGATTATATTTAAAATAATAACGAGTGTACTATCAAAAGACTTTTGATGTCAAAAGTTTTATGAGAATTTAAATAAATTTTAATCAGTATAACTTAGCTTGTATTAAAAAATATTTTTTATCGTTTCTTAGAGTAAAGCATCTCACTTCTACATTTGCTTAACGATAATAAAATCGAAGTTAAGCGTTTATCAATTACACACGGATTTACAATATGTAGTTTTTTTCACATTTATAAGAAGTTAGTGTGTGATTTATTTCATTTTGGCATATAAGATTTTTTGTAACATTTTAGTGTAAAACTGTGTAATTTATAAAACTTGTCATATCCACAGAAATATTTACTTTTTAGCGATATTTTATTTGAATTTTTAGTAAAATTTTATTTAAATTAATTATAAAGAGTACCATTCATGAGAAATAACATGTATGTTAAAAAATGCTATCAAGTAAAAAAATGTTTTTTTAGAAATATACTCACGTACTTCTAAGCAAAATCCCCTGTGTATTCTTTCACTTACCTGAAAATACAAGAAACACGTGATATTAATGTTATAGTACCAAAGAAATCCAACCTTAATCTAATGTAATGAAGCCAATAATTTATTTTAGCACTAAATCTCATTATATGTATACATATAATGAGATCATTTTTAATTTGCCTGCTTATATCATACATTTACTTTAGGATAATTCTGGCCTCAGTGTTTTATAGATAGATCAGGTAAAGTGAGTTTTGTTACCAAGTAAGTGTATTTCCGTCCAAGGCATGTTCGATTATTTATTAAATAACAATTCTCTAAAATAGTTTAAAATAAAAGTTAAAGATTACTATAGCCATGATTGATCTATCAAGAACAGATACATGTTCCGGTCAAAATTTTAATTATTATATGAATTATATGGGTCAAACTCGGTTGGCATATAATAATATAAAACATTGGAGTTCAACATCCAACCAGGCGTAGTAAGTCGCGAGAATAAAACGAAACCCGCTCGAAGCCAGGAAATTGGCTCATTTTATGAGTAATTCGATACAGATCGATGGGGAAAATAAAACCTTTCGAGTACGCATTTCCACACGAAGGCTACAGCGCTCGGCTGACCATAATTTTGTAAAGATAAAACGGCGTAGCGATAGTATTTGTTTTTTTCAAAAGAAATTTTTTAATATTACCAATTCTTAGTGTTAAGCCATAATAGTTGATATGTACAATATCATCGAATCTACTCATTTTCAACTGTTTAGTAAAATTTTACTTAAAAGACTTTCCATATAATTGTTTCCAATATTTAATTATTGTTTGATAAGATAAGCCAAGGCTTTTTAGGGGAGGAGATATTTTTTTGCCAATTCTCTTTAATGTCGATACCCAAAAACCAACATTATTTTAGAAAAATTACGATTTTAGGCTAAATAAAGCATTTGTAAGAATTATCATAGTATTTGTAAGCAAATTTCATTACAATTTTGAATATAATAGTTCAATAAGTTTATATTATTTATTAGATACCGTTTTCTTATTTATAATTCAGTTTAAAGATTTATTGTTATTTTCTATTGTTGATTCAATCTTAGAACAATTTTACTTTTATTGATTCTATTATTTCCTAATATATAAAAAGCACACATTAAAATGATGCTGAGGGTATAACGACATAAAGCATTAAGCTATTAAAAGTCATAAGAAAATATCACTAAATAATGTTTTTAAATCGAATCAATTATAACAAATAGGACATGGTACGAAGAATTTTTACATTTTTAATAATACAACAAACTGTCTTAATTCATTTTGATAGTATTTGCTCAATATAATAAACAAGTAAGAATAGTTTTGCTTAATGACAGTTTATTATTTCAATTAAGTCATTATAAAGGATCACTCGAACAATAGTATGATACTTGATTGCTGAGTGATCTGAAACTAAGTCTTGAATTGTATTATTTCGGTAAAAATAATAAGACATTCGTAGCAGGTGTGTATTGGATGACGATGGTATGTGTATTATGCAGCGTCAACCACTCATTT
>JAGVSQ010009683.1:0-13443 GCA_022683975.1 Rhyacophila evoluta
AGAATTTAAAATCAATTTCCATCAAGCACCATCAGTCAAAAATATTAATCATTTATGAATACATTAAAAAAATAGATACTAATCGATATTGCAAATGCTTGCGACAGTAATAATGCACGTGTTATATACAGTTGCATGCTTCTAAATGTAACAGCTATAAGGGGAACGCGGAATAGTGAAATATCCATTCGAGCGTTTGCTAAATAATATGTTGAACCATATTGAGTTAACGGCCAGTTGGACTTATTTAAAAATAACGGTTGCTAGTGTCTGCAGTCTTGCGATTTTTCAATGAAGTTGTGAAAAGAATGAACGCACGAATGATCACTTTATACTGAAATTAATATTTATTGTCTCAGTCTATTACATATCATTTTGCATTCTTACTGTTATTACTGTGCAACGAGGACTATTGAATAATTATTTCCATGCCGATGCTTGTCCGTGGTTTATTGGGTTATTATTTCATACTATGCTTAAATACGAGTGTGTTGTCGTTTTTAAACTTATTGGACGCAGACAGGTTGTATGATCGGAAAGTAAGTTTTATAAAGCACATTTATTGATATCTGATGTAGATCCGAAAAAATAATCCATTTTTTAACATTTTGGCTGAGAGTGACTATTTAAATAATTAAAGAATGATTATTCAATTTTTTTATGTCGCATAATGTATTTTGTGGCATTTTGAACAAGGTATACCGGTAAAATGATATACGAAAATATAATACGGTATATACGAGCTCACGGCATTGAAGCTTCTCGTGATCTTTTTGGTGGTAGAATTATCCCTTATGAGACATTGAATATATCTTAACTGTCGGAAAGGACTATATCGAAAATGTTTTACTTCTACTTTAAGAACTTATCTTTTCAAGATTTTATGGATAGCCGATTTAGTAAGTACTGTCAAATAAAAAAATGCGTTGTATAGTTTAATAAAATGATTTCATAAGAAATCAAATCTGTATACAGTGCATAGTTGTATATATTATAGAAGACATATATATTTCAATATTTTTTAGATTTTTTCTTAAGTACCTACTTTCGTGTCTTACTTTTAACTTTTTTTTATTTTGTATTTATTTTGCCTTGAAAGTACACATTGCCAAATAAGTTCCTCGAAACCTTGAATGTACCGTAGTTAGAGTAGTTATCGTAGTATTCTATACCTCGAAGATAAAAGATGCTTATAATTACTGTACATGCATTGTCCATCAATATAAAATTGAGATAATGACACGAGTGTTGAAGACCTTAACCCACGCTTTATTATGTTCAGTATTATGGCTATAGCCTATAGGTACTAGTTCTAATTCTAAGATCTATTTGATTAGCATAATTATTCGTATTCAATTCAAATTAATGAAACAATCATTATAATTTATCTGTAAACGTGACTGAATTATACCAAAGGCCTGTAATTAATTTATTATTTTACATTTAAATGTTGAAAAAGTGATTTTTATTTACTTAGAAGTGTGATTTTAAAGAGAAGTTGTTATTTTAAGAGGTGGAAAATTGTTTGATTTATATTTTGTTGTTAGTATCAAATACAAGTGATCAAAAATAATGTTGAATGGATATTTATTAAACTCAGTTAGCTATGCCAACGAAATAAACTATCCTAAAACTTTTGTGAAAAAAAGCCGTAACTTCTAATTGAAAAAATTAAAGTAAATAATACAGCCGGTCATAGACTGACTACAACAGCACTAGAACCGTAATATGTCTTAAGGTATTTTTACAAATAATATAATTATTGATGAATCGTTGATTTTCATAAAATTAAGTGATAATTATACTAACAATGTAATGGTTGTAGAAAGACGTATTTTGTCTCCGTCATCATTTCCCAGTTATTTTACATAAAACTAGATGCTAACAAATGTTGTCAATTAGTAAGACGTGAACTAGAGCATTTGAAAACCTTAAAATTGAGATCAGATTTCCGGCTTGATAGTAAAACTGCCTTACGTTGTAAATAGTTTGTCTTTTTTTAACATACAAGGGTAACACCCTGATGATAAAGGCTCTAATTTATATGTGTGTATTTTCTTTTCCAGTTCAATTTGAATATATTTCTGGTTGAAATCATCAGTCAAAAATATTAAATATTTCTGGTTATTTGACATGATTATATAATTGTGCTGCAGGCTAATCACATTCATTTTTAGGATTTATGGAAAAATTTGTGGAAATAAGGAAAGTATCACGAGTGAAGTAGTATTCGTATATTGTAAGCTGCTTTAATTTGGTAAGAAGGTCTCTTAAAAAAATATGACTAATGACTAATAACAATTTGTAATTTTAGCGCACTTTAGACCACGGTTTGGATAAATACTTTTATTTTGTGTTACGTTAATGCTGGTTAAATATCTTTCACAGATTATGATGGCAGCCCACCTATTCATAATGGGGACACACATCCTTGTTTATTAAAAAATAATAACTTAATAAATCTGACAAAATCAACGGACGCAAAAACAAAATAATTGCTGGCCAGATCCGAGCTTGTCATCGCTTCTTTCGTAATGTCCATTTAATTATATCACTATTCGCGTTGTCCTTAGATTAAATTTGAAATTAATGATTGCGATATAAACATAATGGCGGATGGAAATCGCGCTCTATCTAAACGCGAAGGTCGACAGCGCACGCGACGTTCTTTTTCCAAAGGCTGTTTTTAAATTCAGTCCTCTAACTACCGAATTAAGAATTATAAACTCATTTTCCACCTATAGTATTAATAGCGTTATTTTTTAAAGTCACTATCAAAATTCTGATTAGGGCGATCGTAGGCGTGGCAGTACATTTTAACGGGTACCTTATTTCACTGGTTATAGGCAAAGGAAATAAAGTGAATAGAAATGTAACAGATACATATTATTTAAGCTATACACGACTACTCACATATTTTTTTTATGAAAAAGGGTTTATTATAAATGATGAAAAAGTAACACCTTATCTAATGTGTATACTACAGAATGTAATGCTAGAAGGCGCGTCCGTTTCGCAAAAATATATCTCGATTTTGGTTCATACTGATCTATTTTTTCTGCAAGATGCATGATTTTAAAATTAGATTTTTTATTTTTATTTGCGTTTCAAAATTAATACCGTCAAAATAATGATAATTAAGCCTATAAAGGTTGCACAGTAATGGGGAAAATGTAAAATCATAAAATCACGATAGTGTTTAGTTTCATATGGGATAGGGGATAATTTGCAACAAAATATTTATAGTGAACGAAGATTTTTGAAAGCCTCGGGTATATTAATTTGTGGTATGTTGTATTTTTGTCGTCGGAATTCAATGTTATGCTCAGAGCCAAGCCGAGTTGTCAGATTAGAGAATACAGCGTAGGCGTTTTGATCTCGCTCGCGACCATACAAGGACGACCGCTAAACTCGTAGGCTGAAGTGGGATTATGAAATTTATTACGTCGACTTCGCTTGTTGCATGCGAAAAGTATAAAGGATTCATTTGAAACGTATAATAGTCGTAACAAATTTTTACAAGAATATTTGGAATACTATTATTATAATAATGTTTCACAAAATATAAAATACATCACTGTTTTAATAACGTATGTAGTCATTAAAAGAATATAAATGACGCTAATTTTAATGCTGCGTCTAGTTTGATTTATTTAATTGGAAGCGATGTCAACAAAGTTGTCATAAATCCTGCGAAAAGAAATACGAATGTTTTAATAATATCTGAACTTATTTGAAGTGAAGTTTGAATGTTATTCACACAGCCTTTTGATTATACGGTTAAATTCATCTTATATTATTATTGGGTGTAACATAAACAAGTGATAAGTCTAATCCTTATCCTTTATCGGTATTATTTATCCGCTTTAATCGTCAACCCCGGACAGATACCTTGACTATAAGCTTCCTTCTACAAGTACAAGTGTAATGATAGAGAATGCGTTTTTATTTTATTGTCTTTCCGGTGACCGTCGTGCGCTGCACTGCAAAAGTTACCGAGGCCTCAACGGAAGATACACTTATCGTTTTTTTGCAAGGAAGGCGTCCAAGCGAAAACCTTCAGAGAAAATTTGATGTAATTACGTACAGTGGCTGCAATTTGCATTATTGTAATTTTGATTTTATAATTTTGTTTATTTTAGCAATTGTAATTATTTTTCGAACTAACTTTAAGCGCGTTTTGCTTAATTTTGCAATGTCACTATGAAAAACTAAACTTAAAAAAGATCAATGTCAGCCTATTGATTTTACCACAAATTTGATTTTTCAACAAAACGATTCAATGATAATTAAAAAAAAAAGTTGTGGCTGATGACTTGTAGCAAAACAAAACTTTTTAAAAATTATTTGAAGTAATTAAATTTTATGACAATGGTTGTAATGATTGGTGAATGTACATTTTTGGATTTATTTTAAATTATAAAGCAGTCAGTGTACTCTGTTTTTTGCTTTTTACGAGTGATTTATTGAACATGCTTGATTAGAAGTGGTAAATATTATATTTATCACAAAAAGCATCAACTTGAATGTGCCATTGCTAATATTCTTTAATTTATTTTAATATTGTCTCTAGAGAGTGCTTTATGAATTGAAAAACTGCGGTTAGAATCGTGTTCGACCATCGCAGTTCGCTATTTATAGTAGTACCGAAATTATTTTTTTATACTCTCTCATAACGGTTTCTGGATTCTGCCTCATGGGGCGAGGAAAGATATTGAAAAAAACTTGTTCGTCTGTTCGGGTCACGAGAGATCAGCTTCGATTGAAATATCGATAGATTTATGAGACGGATTTTTTTCACAATTCATTTAAAATGTTCTGATCAGCGTCTTGGATAAATTTAATGAATAAATCATTGATATGTGTACTTTGTATTACTTTTTTAAGCGCAACACACGTGTTGTGTTTGGAAAGCGACGAATATATTCATTTTAGTACTTTACACGCTTGTTCCAAGAATTCAACCTTTTGGGAGAAATACGTGGCAGTACAAATTTTATATCGTGGATGCTGTTTTATGACATCATAAACTGGATTGCCAGTTTGATCGCCATTGCTGATTTAGCTGTATATATGTAAAATTCACGTCCATTTTCGATTGTTGAGTTTTTTGATAAATAAATGTTTGAATTATAATTTGCCAAAATATTTTACAAAAGCTTAATTATACAAATGAATTTATACAAAAAAATATAAAACAGTCGAAATGATAATCATGCAAGTTTTTGAAAGGCCAAATAACCCAGTATAGCAATTAATAGCTAAGGCTACGAGACTGTTTAGGATGTTTCATCTTCTCTTTTTGTAATAAACTGCACGATGACATCACCTCGCCTACAAGATATACCAATATATCCGCAAAAAGCAACTTTCTAAAATACAATAACATAAGAGTAGGTTCTACGATTAAAATTCAGACATTGATTATCAACACACAAATATTTTCTATAGCATGATAATCAACCTGATCAAAAATGTAGATGTATTTGAAATGTCACCATACTAATAGTTTAGATAGGTGAAGAATAAGTAATTAAGACGGTCCAAACAGCTGTTGCACCCATCGGGCCATGCAACTTGGTTGCTTTGCTTAAGCGCGTGTACTGCGTTTGCGGTATCATACGGTGAGCGTTATGATCTCTTCACACAATCGCTTGACGCAACGAGACTCCTTAAATTAATGTTTCATTTCAATTTTATTTATTGTTAACCTCAGCCTAGTTCAGTGCGTGGCAATCTAAGTCTTGTATAATTGGTCTTTACTCCCAGAAAATTCTCGTCTAATGAAGTACATCGTTTTTCAATTTCACAGCTCCGGAATACGCCTGATTAAGACTAGGTGTGAGTAGATAGAACAGCCTTTTAGTGGTTGTGATGATAATTCTCTATGCATTTTGTAAGTTAGGAAACTAGTGTAGACTAGGTTTTTCGTTTAACATTCCTATAGATTGTGGTATTTATTTATTAAAAATTCCACATTAATACCTGTTCTAAAAATAGTATAGTGTAATGCACACAATTTTTTTTTAATACGTTTTCCCTCGTTTAATTTTGTTTATAAAAAATATTTTAGTGGAAATGTTTTTTACCTACTCCAACAAATACGTTTACCAAAATGTAAGCTTATTTGTCATTTATTTTTTAGATAATTTTTATTAAGTTTGATTTTAAATATAATATATAAAATAGTAATGTTTGCAAAATATACTGAGTATAAATATACTATAATATGGAAGAGATCGAATGCATGCAAAATTTTTGGAATCATTAAAGTCAAGCTCTCATACAGAAATCCTCACATTTAATCATCCTTTAAAAGTAGATACGATTTTCAAAATGTATTGTGTAAGCAGTAAAAGTGAAGAAGAGTCTATTTCTTTGGAAAAATGATAGTATTAATAACAAAAAATGGTTTGCTAAAAATACTTACTCAAATAAGATGGATACAGCGTACACTTACTTTGTAATTTGTAATCTTCGTAAAATGTTGGGGGAAAACTATATGTTCACTGCTTGTAAACTTTTGCGTTATTTATTCTATTCTAAGAAAACTTTACAAGACATAAGTTGCGAACAAATAAAGATACGTTGACAATAAATCCGGTTATTGTGTGCGAAAAAAACCAGTCTTTAAGCTTACATAACGTCATGACCGTTTTATTTACTTTCAAACTATAACTCCTAGCAGTGTATTTTGATCGCATAATATGCTTTATTAATTTGTAAAAAAAACCAATCGATGCTTTTTAAAACACGTTTTATATCAACATTTATGATATTAATTAAATTAAACTATTCCTAAACTGTGTTTTTGATAATTATAAAAGATTTTCGACAACGTTAACAAATAACGGACCTTTTTGTGAAAATAGCAAAATTATGAAACTTAAGCTAATCAACGCCTTATAAAATATTTTGATTAACAATTTACGATGAATTGCTACCATACGTTATTAATTTAATAGTGGTTTTTTCTTCTACAGATGAGCAAATTAATACATATAAATTATATTCTGGTACCTCGGTCAACCAAAAAAACCTCTGTTTCTTTATATTAAATAGCATACTCTCGTAAACAAGTGGATAATTGTAATTTGAAGATATAATTGTTTTTGTCTAGCTAGTTAACAATACACAAAATAAGAATTATAGTAATGAATACAAAAAATATTTTAAATTTATTTACTTCATATTATTATTTTTAAAATCACAAGACAGGATGAAGATTATAAATAAGCGTTGTTTTCCGTGGACACAAAAAGTTATAATACTAAATTATGCAAATTTTTTAGGATGCTTCGTAAGCATCGTTTGTTTGTTCAAAGAAATCATGGTTGGACAAACACTCAAACTATTCCTTAGAAAAGATGCCTCACCTTTGTTATTCGTAAAATATGACTCAAGAATAGCCTATACAATAAGTCATCAGTAAAATAAGTGAACGTCATCAAAGCTTACATTACGATTAAATATAAAAACTATTAATCAATAATTGTAGATAAAAAAGAATTTTAGTTTATGCTATCAATATTATAAGTGATAAAAAAAATGTTACGGTAGAAAAATATTTTGTATTTGAATAAAGCATGATGTAGTTTTGATTTATTAAAACGGTTAAATAAAAATTGAACTTGTATTTTAATTAGTTCTGTGTGGTTAAAACTGAGAAAAAAATGGATTACAGTTGAATATACAAACAGATTGCAAGTATTTGCCGAGAGACACTACTTTATAAGTAAATTATTATTAAAGAGCATTTGTTTTCTCATATTGAGGTGCTATTACATATTTGCCAAGACTAAAAGCACTTAAAAGCCTACGATTATACTCAAAGCCTATTAAATTACTGTTGACCTTTTACGCTGAGCCATCTTTAAATTTATTGAAAACAGCGGGATTCAACGAACTCTTAATTTATTTTCACGTTTCACAAGATGTTTTTTTATTTTTAGAAAAAAATAACGAATGTTTAAACGTTTTTCAATTTAATATTATAAATGACAAAAATATATTTTTTATCTTAATGTTAAAATCTATTATTACCAAATTAAAATCGCTTATGAAAACATTGGTTTGTTTATTATAAGCTTTTTATATGAAGGAAAGAGTGAGGTGAAATTATTTAAGCTAAATATGAAGTAATAAAAACGTTCAAAAAAAGATTTTAAAATCACAGTAATCGATCACATATTGATCGAGAAATTGATGTCACGTTTTTTTTTTAAATTATGAAGTACTGACATAGGAAATAAATATTTTGAAGTGTTTTGAAGTAAACTAAAATTTATAGTTTGGTGGTAAAAATGCCATTTGATTTTATTTTAGATTATGATGTCAGACGGTTGATTGATAAACGGTCTTCGTAATGCAGTTTATTTATCATTTAAAAACCAAGGCGAACTCGCTATTCTGTGCACTGAAGCGAGCTTTATTACCGCGGTACGGTCTCTAGCGACTGCACCAATATTATCATTTTACACCTTCACTTATTTTTGCGATTCGCAATACGAGCGCAAAACTGTATCGACTATTGTATAATCTATAATACAATGCAATTCATAAAACTCGGTACAATTAATAAAAGTTTTAATTTATTTATTGTAGCAGTTTGGTTGCAAAACTGGTTCTCTTTTAACAATAGTACCGAAAGTCCTCTTTAATAAAATATTTTTTTTCGAGCATTTTGGTTTTTTTATTTACATTAAAATTTTTCATAATATTGTACTTGTTTCATAGTTCAATAAGTGTACTATATACTCAAAATACATATCGTATTATATTAAATAAAAAATATATGATTAGTATGATATACTCGTAAGCCATTTAAACAGTGTGATAAATATCTAAATATAAACCTTAAATATATTCAATGTAACTAATACATACTAACACTGTGTAACTATTATTATTGTAAGGCATTTGATTTAATTATTGACGTACATGTTGAGACCATTTTTGAATAGTAGCTCACCTTTTCATAAATTTTCATAATAAAATAGAATAAATGTCGCAACGTGCGTAAAATGCTTGAACATTTTATGTTTTATTATTTAAATTATAGTGAAATTTTAAGAGAAAAAAATGTTTGAATTAGGTCACCCCATATGAAATTAATAAAATAATGATAATACTGTTATGAGATGCCGATAAGAAATTACACCCATTAAAATGTACGGTACTTTCATACATTTTAGATTAAGATAAACCAAGAAACTTCTGTTTAATTGAACTAGCTGATGTACAGTTCTTTTAATTAATAGTTCGTCACAATTATGGTGGATATCTGCGCGCTAGTGATGAAAGTCATATAGACTTAGTAGTTAAATAATTCGCCGTATAAAACATACTTCGTATTCGTATGCGAGTACATATTTGAAAGAGCAGCTAGCGGTCTCGCCATGGTCCACCAATCTAGGTGACGTCATTCAATCGCGAAGGTAACATGGCTGATAGTGACGTCATACTGTATTTTATATTATTAATTCAGTATTTCTTCTAACTAGTATGTATATTTATGAAGAGTAACAGCAGATGAATAAAATCTTCTACACTATACTATACATGTCGATATATAATTATATCAAATACTGTGTATACATTTGTTTCCAATAAATTTCAAATGATAATTTTTTGTTTTAGTGTTATTATATCATGATGTTCTGATGTTACAGAACATACATTTTTAAAATTTGTTAACGAATAAGCGAACAAACAGATATTTATGAACTACGATTCGGGTTTGTGGCTTGACCGCTAGTTGATTTAAATTTAAGGAATATGACAAAAGCTTCGATGCACTACTTGAAAAGTATGAAATTTAACAATTTAGCTGCAGAGCGGTCAATCACCTGGATCTTACTTTGAATTTGAAAAATACCAAACGATATAACATGATATTCATACTATCATCACCGAAGCGTATCTATTATAATTTTAATTTATTAAATAAATTGACAAACAAACTTTCGCTAACGATGCAAATTACCCATCCCACTCACTACAAAACACAAACGAGTAAATTATGTAAAAGATATCATTCTCGTCCGATACGTTTGTGGTGCATATTGAAATTTATGTTATAACAATATTTTTGATCATTTATCTATCCGTCACGTTTTTAGGTGTTGCAGTTGATATTAAAAGAAAAAGAAGACTCACTAGGACATTTTTTATTTTACGCATTAGCACGCATTAAAAAGTAGAACGTCTATTTCAATGTACAATTAAATCAGTCTTTGTCTTACAATAGGCGAGTACAATATAACTTTTAATATAGTGGTAATAAATAATTGGCCTTGCCATGTCATGTCTTTTTACATAGACAATTACTGATTGGCAGACATATATGGAACTGTGAATAATACATATTTTAACATAAGTCGAGATTATTGTTCGTTAGAAAAATATTTGATTGGTGATTCGATTGGTTGGTATATATATATTTATATAATACTAATATACAATATCGTATTACGAATTTTAGCCTCATGAAGAATTATGGATAAAACATGTTTTACACGTGCAATAAGTACGCAGGCAAAATAAAGATACGTTTTTCAAAAATAATAAATTCTTAGCCTATGTTCATTCACAATAATAAAATATATTTCAACTATAAATAATACATGTATATTTAAAAAAAATCAGAAACAGTAATTTTGAGAAGATCCAACGTAAAACTAAATGTATGTGGTTTTGTAAAATTTAACATCTCTGAGTAGTTAAAAAAATGTGTGTTATTATCAAAATACAATACATAAAACATATTCAGTTAAAATCGCAAAACTATTATGTATAGAAATACCCCGTCACATGTAATGATATGGAAAAAACATCAAAATATCGTGGGATTGTGCATTTTTTCACGTAGATACAATTTTATTATTCCTCTAGCTCCCACGACTTTGAGGTGTATATATTGTTGACAATGAATAAGTGACTTTTTTGCTAGTCGCAGACAGTTCAGAGTTTTATTTCAATGAGATGCAGAATTTACAACGAAAATTGTGATTGTGTAGTAAATTTTATTTTTTGACAGAACGGATGTGATACAAATTACTAAATCTGAGTTAAAGACAACTGTTTATAAAATAATAATTGATTTCACTAAACATTACGACTATCTCTTGTCCATGAAATGATTTTAAGCACCCAACTAATATTAATTCAATATTATTTTACAATTTACAATTTTTAAAAGCTGTTGGATTACAGTTAATTCTCAGTATCTTAGAGCTGAAATGAATTTCAACGTTGTCGCAAGTATTAATTACATCTAAATTTAGTTTGCTTTGATTAGTAAACAAAAAAACGTTATTTTTAATTTGGTTTGTACTGAAATAATATAATTTAGAATAAACAGAAAGAAAAAACTGTAATTTAATCACCCATCTTCATATTTTAACCCAGTTTCAGGCGATATAACTATTTGAATTTTAAATGTATATGCTGAGTGACATAAATATTCATTCATCTACTGTTGATGTCGGCATTCATCGTAAATAATCTAAGTTGTCGTCAAGTAGTATTGCCGGGTAAGTGACAGGTGTCACTACTGCCACTGGAAGTCAAAAGACATGCGTTTTTCTCATCCGTTCCAATGAAGAAAACTCGCATTCGAGATCTTATCGAGCCATTGTTTAATTAGCATTGTGTGAAGATGTTATTCTTGGGTCGAGTCAGATATTTAAATGTTTATAGAGATAGTTTTTTGCTACTAAGTAATTAATTCATTATAGAGTGGCTAATAATATTTTTGCTAATGAAGACATCACGATTAACAAAGAAAAAACTGCGAAACGCAATCAGATGTTCTTGTATGCATATGCAAATAAATGAATAGTAAAATGACACATTAGAGATGTAGTATTTTCCCGGAAATCCTTAAAATAAAGTAGTATACTGTAGAATCGTTTTTGTAAACTAGAGGGTGCAAATATTACAACGAAAATACATTTGTGCAAGCTTACTTTAAGTGTTCAGGTGATAAATTGATATAACCTATAAAATGAGTGTATTTATAAATACAAATATTTCTACCATTGCTTGCTAGCATATCAGCTGTTTTTCAATCCTAAATGCAAGACTATCCTGTCAGTAGTCATGCCAATGCGCAGAGAAATGGTGATGTTTAACGAGATCGCCTCGGACATTGATACCTTTTGAGTTTCGATGGATGCTACCATATGTAAATTATTAAGATAAGGTCTATCTAACTTACTTGGCAGACACTCTTTTTTTCTTTCTGTATTTTTTAAAATTCTTTCTTATATTTTAATATGTGTTTAATATTTTTTTTGTTATAATCATGTTCATATCGCGTTATACAGGTATTGAACTTATAATTTCTGAAGTTACAACATGTATAAAATAAATAAGTAAATTCTATTAAATCACTGCGTAAAATTATGTTGTTCCAATGAAGGGTACACATTATTTGAAGTGAGTACAAGTTTAATATCAATTCATCAAAGTAACTTTTCAAGTACTATGTTCAAATGATTTGACTTACATAAATTACAAATATGACGTAATTGTATTGTTTGAGATATGACTGTGTGTTTTTTTGATATTATTAATTAATTCCGTTACACGATTTCATCATAAAACAAAATAGAAATAAATTATCCGCATTAGTATCTTCAAATGTATCGAAATTGTGTCCGTTATTTGGATTAATATAAATCTTCAAACAATCTTAATTATTTTTAATAGAAGAAAAAATCCTTTTTTGTTGTATCGAACAACGTTCATCCGTTATTTGATTTCTTTTTTTCGTACCTCTAACAGGTAGATATGACAATAGCTCATCAAACGATCCAAAGCTCCCACGGCGCCAGTCGATTCGTTGAATTGGATGATCATTGTTCTAAACGAGATTCATATTCTGCTCGTTTAATAGGAAGGTGCATCTTTAGGCGTAATGAAAAAATATTTAGCCTAGGACAAAAGAAAATGACGGTTGTTTCTAACTGTAGTGCGAATAGTTCCGACATGGAAGCGAATATTGAGGCTTATGTTAGATATCTGGAACATTTCAAAGATAACGACTGCATTTTAAATATTATCAATGGTAAAAATGCAAATATAAAAGTACTAGACTTATAGCAAGGAATATCTATTCGTAAATAAGAATCTTCTCGATTATAGTACATTTTAAACAATACATTTACTAATTATTTAAATTTAAATCGTTACGATAAGATTATGAATTATTTATAACTGATTGTATTTCGTTATAAAAATCTGGCATATTTTGAGATGATTTAATTATGACTGTTAATTATCGAAGTAAATTTAAAAAAAATCCTTTACGCACATGAATCAACTAGCGTCGATATTCTGTCGGGTAATTACATATTATTATCAAATCATTGGTGGTGCAATTTATGTAATTGAAATGTAATAATGTGCATATTTTATTTTTTTTTTTTTAAATTTTTT
>JAGVSQ010009684.1:0-13442 GCA_022683975.1 Rhyacophila evoluta
AATTTCTTGATAGAACAGTTTGTGTTCCCCTGTATTAATATGTAATAGCTTAGTTCCAGTATCTACATCAAAACCATGATTCTCTGTAAGTAAATGATTTGCAAACGTGAATGTGTCCTTTTTTAAACATAATGAGGCCCAATGCTCTTTTAATCTCTTTTTTAAACTCCTTGTTGTTTTACCAATATAAAAATGGTCATGGTTATTGCATTGTCACCTATATATACCTGACCTACGTTTGAAGTCTAATAGGTCTTTATTATGAATTATTAATATTATCTGTATTTCTTATAGATTACGATACAATTGATTATTAGATTGATCTTGTATTGAAACTTCCATAAAATATAACGTTTAGTGAAACCGTGCGGTCAGCAAACGGTTAGTATACCTGTCCTATTCGTAAAACACAACTGCACGCTCTGCTGTGAGTCTAAACCATTCGGACCTCAAATCATTCGGAATAATGCTTACTCTTCCGAACTAACCGATACAATGCTTTGAGATTTTATTGCATTTCGTAGTACAGTGAGCCGATTCGAGATGTCCCGTGATGACTTTAGACGTACCGCTCAGTCTTGGAGAGCTTTTGGGAACTTAAGGATAAAGTTACGGGAAAACTTTTCGAATAAAGCTCGTTAGTAGTAGGGGTTCCGCAAAGCCACAGTACCATTCGATTTCTTCTGTATACTATTTACATAAATGTTATCTAAAGAGAAAAAGATTTTGTTAATGTTATCATAGTGGGAAGTTTCATTTACATTATTTAGAAATATCTATTTAATTGCAGTGAGCTAGGTTTGCAATAACTCTAAATGCTTTTTTTACCTTTAAGAGTGAGATAGTGAAAATATTCATAAATCCAAATGTAGATTAAGTAGATTTTTATAGTGTGAATATTTATTTCATTATAATTGATAGTTTTTGTATTATGTTATTCCATTTGACAAAGTGCAAGTAGATTACTAAATCTATTTGGAATATTGTCGCTTTGGGATTGAATTGTCAAATAGACCAACCGCCAAGTGTTCAAAAATACATATGATTGATTTAAAACGGAAAAATACAACAGTATATTATATTGCATAAACTTTCTAATTAATTGAAGCATGCTTCGTTTTTCAAATCGTGTACCGTGGATACTCGACAAAGAAATCTTAAAGCAGTAATATAGTCTTAATTTTTTATGTACAGTATTTTTAAACTTACTCAAATACAAACCAATGAATATATGTAAAATTAAAAAAAATAACATTAAAATGTCTAAGTGATGCGGTTATCACAGGGTTATATTTTAGTTTGAACAAAAAAGCTTGAAGCTTAAATTTAATAATATTATCACAATATGAAAGACTTAATATATCAACTACTTTCATTCTGGTAAAACAAAATTACAACAGATAACCTTGCTAACCTTTATATGGATGTTGTGATGCTTTTTCTTTTGATTAATTATCATTTTTTCAAAACTCATTCTATGTTGAAATTACACAATGTCATTCATTTCGTTATTGTAGACTAAGTTCAATACTTGGAATGCAATATGATGTTGAAAGTTGAAAAAAACTAGAAATAGCAGCCAATATGATAAGTGATGTTCATTTTTTTTTGTAGTAGTTCTTACAATAAACAGAAAAACACCTTTTTTTGTTTCAATATATGGATAGAAGAAAGCATTAAATGATACTAAAAAATCTGTCATTCCACCACAAATCAGTTATCAATAAAATATAAATATGTAAAATACGTCGAGAGATTAAAGAAAAATACCAATTCTAAATGTGTCAAAATTAGTATTTACTTTAAAAGAAAAAATGGTGAAGAAAATGATTAATAATAAACTTATCTTGCTTATAAAATATGTAAAAATATATTTTGAAATATATATTTCTAATCAAATTTGTGGTGAATTGCTATGTATGTCTATTAGGAATAATAATTATTTATAATATATATGAGCTTTTCGCAACTATCTAATGCAATGCAGTTTCATGTTAAAGCTCTATTTAAATGTGTATTAAGCGTAACGATCTTATCAGTATTAAGACTTTAAACTAAACGGTTGAACACAACGTAGTTATTATAAGCACTGTTTGATACATCCCAATTTAGAGCATGTCAAATATATACCGGTTAACTGCATGGCCTCAGGGAATACGCCAGAACCTGATTGTTGCCCATCTCTGTTTTCCTACGTCATGGAAAATAACAATAGCAAAACGTTTCCTTGTGCAAAGGGGAATTGTCTATTCGAGAGATAACTCTAGACCGAATGCTATTTCTGTCTTACGTAAAAATTTTATTTTGAAATAATTTTAGTCGACTGAAATTTTATGTTAATTAAAACTTGTTACACTGTGATGGATAGTGAGTGAACATTATTTTTATTTTATTTTTTCTCCAAATACACAATTGTAAGGTCTTTATACTGTATGTATTCTCTATAAACCCCTATTTTCTAAAATATCCTATTTTCTATTTCCCCCTAAATTCCCTACATGATATCAATGGGAATTAAAAAGATTAATTAATTATTAATTATTTTGTATTCAATCTAGGACTGACATTTGCATGTGTGTATTTCACGACATTAGCATGTGTATTAGGTAGCATCGATCGTTCATTTTAATAATAAAATTACGTGTCAAAATGGAAGAAAGTGAGCATTCTCAAAAGTTGCAAGCGTGAGCAAGTGTATGGATTATCTCTGCCTAAGAATGTCGTCTTTCAGTTTCTCCCACTACTTTTTTTCGATTTTTGCACATAATTTATATCATTTGATTTTTAATAGATAGTAAAATGTTTTTATATCAGATTTTGCTCAATTTGAAACATACAATTTAACTTGATGCTTTAAGGTTCAGCACTCATTCGTATTCATTATTGACATGGTGAAAACAATATCTGAATTTTGCATATTTAAATTTAAATATTCTATTGTCTTATTACTGAATAATGAAGGTGTTATCAAATTTGTGTACATGTGCAAAGGATCTTTAAATAGTGGGTAGTGGAAGTAACCAAACATATATGGTTAACCAATGGCCTTTTGAGAGTTAGTGCAACTGATGGGCTTAGCTCTAATGAGGGTATTTAAAACGGATATGTAACAAACCCTAACAATGCTCCACAGACTTTCTCGGTAACTATCTACAAACTGTTCATAGACTGACTAAGCTATTTTATTTTTATTTTTAACTATAGATTTTTTATTTTAGTCAGCCAGTAGAAAAATAAACGCGGAAAGACAGTCCATTTACTCTGCTCAATAATTAGGAAAGTTAAGAAATTAAGTTTAAATGCACGACCTTCTGAAGAAAAATACTAAACAATTCTTATATTTAAATAGAGTATATTTTGTGGAAAGATTTTTTATAGTTTATATTTTTAGTTAAAACAATATGTTGTCAAAATACATTTTAGGAATTTTAATGATTTTTTATTCTTGATTTTGCATATATTTTAATCTTATTTATTGATTAATTTGACTTTGAGCATTTAATAAATATTGATTTAAGCCTTCATAAAGATATCAATTGGAAAAGCAGGTTCAGGCAACAAATAAAGATACTTAACGAAATATATTACTTATACGTACATAATATAATAACATGAAAATCATATGCAACTCACAGAACTTTAGGTTTCTTTGTATAGAAAAATAAATACATATCTCTAGAAATACTTTTATAAAAGGTATTCGTTTTATAACCAAGATTAACAATACACATTGGGCTTTCTACGATCTAAATAACTTAATTTTGTGGAAAATTAATGAATTTTTGCATTTAAAATAAAATCCAGTTAAATTCTGATTATAATTCTCTATTTTATAGTAATCCTGTATTTTGAAATCTGTGAATGGATGATTCTGGTCAGACGAATATTCTAAGTGCTGTAATTAAGATTGAAAACTTCAGCTATTAGGTACATTGAGAATTAAACGTATCTTTTTAGTGCTGTCATGAAAGCTTAATTGATTTTGTAAAACTGCAGAGTTTTTAGCGCAGTATTAATTAAAATACTAATTGATGTAGAGCTTCCTCTTATCGAATAATGATCTATTATTTTATAATTGTGTTTCGATCGTATACTCATGTTTTGCTACATGTAACATGAGTTAATTTACATTAAATGTATATCGACAACAATAATACGGGTAATACTTGTAATATTTGTATCAATAGAGATAAATAGTTATATTATTTAGAGAAGCAATATTTCAGGAGAATGTTTTAAAAGATTTATGTTTACTTAATCTGTTAATTACACAAAAATCAATGGCATATTTTTACAATATAATGGCATTGGAGGCTTATTTTTCAAAGTAAAAATATTACGAAGTATGGAAAATTTGAACACTTTTGAGCATAATTTAAAAAATACTAATAAAAAAGCAAATACATCCACATTTATATAACTTTTTTGGATAGTTGTTTATTATAAACTTACTAAAGCAAAGTATTATATATACCTGCCTTACAGCTAATTTTATTTAGATAACAACAAAAATTGCTACAGAATTGGATGCTTGATGAGATAAGCAATTAGTTTATGACTAGTTTTCGTAAAAAAAAGATTTTTAAAATGTTCGTATCCATATAGTCAATTTCTAAAGTGGACTGCAAATGGATATGGTAAAAAAATTGAATTTGATTGAAAATAAAAAAAAATCTAGTAAACAAACGAAAGATTTAAAAACAGATATTTTTAAATTGCACTGAATGAAAATCAATTATTCGTAAATGCACGGCAGCAGTTTGCATTTCAAATGTCAAATGCACTGGCTTACCCTCATCTACCTTTAACAATTTCACACCGTCTCTGACATTGAATGCTTTCCTATTATTTAAATTAAAAAATAGAGAGAAATATTACTTTATCAAATATCTTTAATAAATACAACGTGTTGATATTTATTATATGCCTTGTATGTTACTGACAAAATTTATTGACAAAATTTATTGACAGACGAAAGTCGTACTGGTGTTTTATTATTTTTTATCACTTTCAAGTGTGAAGCATATCGATCTCCATAATGTAAAGAAGACCACTCTAGTAATAGAACATATGAATCTTCGAATTGTGAATAATTATTTTATAAACAGATTTTTTTCTCAAGACGTCAACCGATTGCTCAATCCGTTTAACATCCAGAATTGCATACTTTTACTTTATTAATCATAAAACTGTGAGTTTTAAGTCCACTACTTTTGCTCCTGAATCATGCAGTAGTTTCTAGGTTACCGAAGATAAAATAAAATAAAATTATTTATACTAAAATATAATGTATCGATGATTAAGTAAAAAAACGAGTATAATATGAGATCTTTGCTTAAAATTTGGAAGCAACATAATTTTAAAAAATCTAGAACTGAGTTATGAATAAGTTTGTCGATTAACTTATAACATATAATATATAAGTAAAAAGTTATAGTTTAAATCTTTATTTAGTAGAAATCCATATTTTATACATAAAGAGAAGACACGGTTAAAAATAACTCAAAAAATACTACAATGATCAAGTTTTCTACTTAAGATACTATTATTTTAAATCGTAATTTATTTTTTAACAATATGTTTTTAATTAATAATAATTATTATTGAATTTATAGAAACCATACAATTTTTTTCATAACTGTGTTGAGTAGTATCATTTTATGCCGTTGATATTTTCATCAGCCGATTTGAAAGTGAGATGACGAGATTTGTTATTTCTTAATCACTTAAAATTTACATGTTTTAAGTAGTATATAAATATGAAAAAAAGTTAATTATAATCATAGAACCTAAGTTATTATAATAAGATTATAATAAGATTATTTCTTTAAATCAACACTTTGATGCTAAGATTTGGATTTTCTGTATTTGATTTTAATCGTTTACTACTATTTTTTTAATGTATTCGAAATCTGTAATCATTTTAAATATTTAAACAATACCAGCGTTGGTAAATTAAACTTTTTTTTTTATTTTGAACAAAAAGCTGCAAATTTTCAAACTGATTATTACCACGGAGAGAAAATTATATTATTCAACGGAAAAGCTTTTCAAAAGTAGCTCTTAAATAATGGTGAATTCTGAAAGAAAGAAAA
This sequence comes from Rhyacophila evoluta, assembly GCA_022683975.1. Classification (NCBI taxonomy): domain Eukaryota; kingdom Metazoa; phylum Arthropoda; class Insecta; order Trichoptera; family Rhyacophilidae; genus Rhyacophila; species Rhyacophila evoluta. The sequence continues at coordinate 6,096 of JAGVSQ010009684.1, forward strand.
CGAGAATAACTCAAAATATTTAAGTCACTTCAATTGAACAAAAAGACTTTGAAATTACAAAGTTCCTTATGGCGCGTGGCCTTCTAATTAACGAGTCTTGGCTAAGGCTCTATTTACTCTGAAGAAAGCTGGGAAATGAAGATTTGACACTAAATACGAGATACGAATTTTATGATGAATATATATGCATTATATAAAAGTAAATTATTCATAATTTTTCTGAAAAGTGCTGCTATACTAAAAAAAATATATTTTTATTTTCTAAATTAGTTGTAAAAGCAAAGTAAAACTTTAGCAAAGGTAAAGTTTATGTTTCTCCGGTTGGTAGCGTGCACGCCTAGTAATCTGGGGAATACGGATTCGATTCCTCATATGTCAGATTTTTGAAAGTCCGAAAATGCAGGACTGGATTGTCCATTGCGTTGATTAATTGTCTGACAAACAAATAATTTGTCAAGACGTCTTCACTACTGTGTAGATCCATATGCTCCACCTTTAGAGCAAACTTTCATATTTTATTTTTCACGATAATTAAAGTTAAAATTAAGTATAAGTAATTCATAAATAAAGCATAAGTAAAGTACGAGTAAAAGTAAAATCATAATTAAAAATATATAGATTAAAAGTAAAAATAAAGTCAAAGTAGTTATTAGTTAAGTTTAAGTAAAAGTATCATTAAAGTAAAGTTACAGTTTAACATAAGTATGGTATAAGTAAAAGAAGGAGTTAGAATAAATTATAAGTAAAGTTATAAACAAGTAAAGGTAAATTATAAGTAAAAGTATAATTAAAGTTACATACTAATTGCATAATCGATTGAAAACAAAATCAGCAAAAAAAAAGGAATGCGTTTGAATAATTATTAGTTTATATTTATAAATGCATTAATTCATTACTGTTTGTAAAATGTTTACGTCATCCCAGTAGACACTCCACTCTGGGGGTGGGAAAAGATGAATATGCTCAAATCTAAATAAACCATTATGACAAAATAACATGAGGCGTTTAGCAAATTTACCGCAAAATGTCTCGGATTAATTTATTTTGTGTGGCGTGGTGCGTGATGAAATTTTAACGCGTATATCAAAAGGATAGAGAATTCAAGACAAATTTAATGTTTGTAGGCACTGTCAGGTAAATTTCCATGACTTCAGGAACTTGTGATTTTCTCATTCAGTGCTCACCTTTTAAATGTTCTGTCTGTGGCTGTTGGATATTATGTACACATTCAATTCATTATATTTAAATACACGCGTATAGTTAAACAATACTTTAACAACTTTTTGAACAAACAAAAATATTTTGACGTTTTAAAAAATATTATTAATTATACTAACATTTTTACGATGTATCATTGTAGTTTTATTTTACCACTTACCAAGTAAATAATAATCCCCAGTTATAATTTTAAATTAATTTGCACTAAAAATGTCAAAATTCTATTGCAATTTCATATGATAATCTTGACAAGAAAAAGGAAATGTTTTATATAGACAAAACACAAAAAGATTTTCCAAGGAAGTAGTACAAAAGTAGTGATGAACGCGTGTGTCGAATATTTTTTTGCGTTTTTAATATGATGGAAATTATTCTTGAATAATATTTATCGAACTACTCTTCGTATACAACAGCACATATCAACTTCTCATTTACGAGTAAACAAATATCACTGAATTTTCCTCTACACCATCTTCCATGTACCCAAACCCACCATGCAGGCGTACGTCGTGGCATAACGAACGTTATTTGCTTTTTAAAGGGCTATAAGGGTCCTAGGAGCGGCTTCTTAAAACATTGGTTGGCGTGCACTAGGACTAAAGTATGTATGGTTTTTATTCTTATTATTTAAGCCCTATAAATATCTGGCTATAAGGTTTTGTTTTTTGTAAAATATAAAAACTATAGAAACCAAGAAGCAGTTATCGACTTGTTTGAACCGACTGGAAAAGCTCGTCTCTTACTAAACAAGTAGTTATAAACTTAAAATACATAAATTTAACTATTGTAGATTTTCATTCGAACCAAATAATTTCTTCTACTTCTTGTACTATTTGTAGCAAAATCCAATTTATAAAAAAAGAATTTACTAATAAAAAGCAATCTTCACAAAGATACCAAATTAATTATTATTACTTTCTCCATGCAGAGTGTTTACGTGAAAGCTTTGGCGTAGAGATTGCAGCTTTGGACTTTCATATTTCAGTCACGTAACTCGCGAGCGCCACCCGATAAAGCAAGCCTTTATCTTACTTACTTCATACGTCACGTTATAAGGTATTTTAAATATAGCCACTCGCTCATTTGCAGTGTAATATGCTGCAGGCTATCTTTTCATATAATATTTAGGCACACAAAAATATTTTTATATCATTAATATAAAATAAGGGATTGATCATATGGGGTGAAATTTTAATAGCCAGTTTTATCAACTATCATGAAATTGTAGGTTTTATTTATATCATCATTTTGAATAAGGCTTATGTTTCATTACATCAGCCAATTTTTTTATATATTCCCTATCGTATATTTTTAACGAGATATGTCATTCAGTTACACTTTAAAGCAATAAATTCAACTTATAATGAGTCAATATTTTCGAAAAATTCTTAAAGTAACCGAAAAAAGTGCAAAAAGTTCATTATTATAATAAATGTAGAAATTTTATCAATGAGTTTCGTTTTGCTAATAAGCCAATTATATTTAAATAATAATAATTTTAAAGCCTTTTAATTATATTAGTTTATTCGAATTTTCTTATAAAATACATGTAATTTAAATGAACCTAATATTATTATAAAATCTACCAAGAGACTTAAATAAGATAGTAAGATCGATAATTTTTCAGAATGACATGTCATAAATCCATTTAAACTTAATCTCACTCCAGTGAAAGATATCAATAAACGCAGTCACTTTATTAAGCACAGCTACTGTTTTTCGTATTACCATTACTACTAGCAGATTAGATGTATACTTTTCAATAAAAAACAGCGATTGTTTTCGATTTAATATTCAATTTTTAAAACCATTGCATTCAAGTCTCAAAATAAAGTATAAATATTCATAAAGCTGTGGAAAATAGATGTATTTTACAGTTGCAATTAAAAACGAAGGTACTCCACAGCTACAATACTCTTGGAATGGTTTTAGGAGTGGCATTACTGAGTTCATCACTCGCGTCATCATTTTTATTTGGTAGAAACAAAGGATGTCGTGGCACCAGGACTTTCGGGCATCGTCCACGAAAGCCTTAACCGCCACTGGCAGCTAAGTGAAGAACTTTTTAATGAATAGAGACGCCATAAGGAGCTTTCGCCGCTCTCTTATTAAGCCGGTGCAGTCACAAAAGGACTATGTCGTTATTTTTTAATAGGGTAGGATTTTCGAAGTTTCCAAAAACTTACGCGAGGGGGAACAATGAAGGGAAGATTTCGAAAGAAGCAGAATTTTCAAAACAAAAACAGCCCTCCATAGCTAAAGCCTTCCGGCTTTTCTCATTAACGAGAGTGATGGGTGAATTTTGTTATTTTATTTGTTAGATCATTTTTAAATGATTTTGACACCAGATCATAGATATGCGGATCATTTTGAAGATTTACCAAAAGCAGGACAGCTGAAAAATGATAAATGGCAAGTTATCCAAGAATTAAATAGAGTAAAGTAACTTACTTCTACTTTCTCATTATACATATCTCGTTTTTTACCTGTTTTATTACAACAGTACACAAATACTAGAATTTTTTTTCTCCACCACCCGCCACGAATTCACACCTGTTACGGGGGCGTATACCGTGGTATAACGAACGTATGGCGCTCTTCATCCCAGGAGCAGCTTTACAAGACCTTGGTTGGCGTGCACCAGAATGTGCGTGATTCCTATATCTAACTCATTACACCTTGTTAATATCTAGCCTTGTCGAAAAGAAATCTTCTCGTTCGCCGTAAGATATTGCATTTTTTTTAAAAGCTAGAAAGTTATCCTTCGTAAAAACCAAGTCGCAATGGCCGACCGGGCTGACATATGGTCGGACTGACTTGAGAAGCTCTTCCCTTTCAACCAACACTAGACTTCAACCAAAAATGGAGACATTTCTAGACGATGTGATTGGCATCCTGCATTTCAACACATAAGCAAGTAAAATATTCTATAAGCTGACAGAGCTTGGAGGCAAATACTAGACTACATGTATTCATATGATAGCTAACATTCGTATAATTTTTTTACCGTTTCCAATCTGAAATTTGAGTATATGAATCTCCTCAGTGTGATGATGTCTACTTCAAGAAATAGGGCATACTCGTTGAAATACATCATATCTAAGCGCAAGAATTTTTTATTTCCCCAATAGTCATTGGATATACAGTTTTACATCTTCGTATTTCTCAACTCCTAAAACCCCATATTTACTCTTCAGAAAAATAACAGTTATTTTCTACGAAATATTATATAATATTCACAAGGACCAACATCAGTCCATTGTTTAATTTACCAAGCATTCATGACTTGCATCTAAGTATATTTATTTTAAAAAATTATTCAACTACAGTGGGTACTCGTAACCTCCACTGTTGAACGATACAAAAGCAGACGCTCTTAGCAACTCGGCTATTGAAGCGAAAGACTTTTGTTGTATAAATTTATAATGCAAAGTTTAAATTTAAATTTCGGAAGAATAGTATTCCGTACACATCTCTTTACGTTATAAATATATTTAATGGAATGTTTGCCGTGTCTTTATTTTAAGCACGTTCTTTATCAACGTTATAACGTGATATTTAGTACCAGTAAATTGTGCCTCTTATGAAAACCCTTTGAAACGTCTGACTCACACAATAAAAGCTTTCATTTAATTATAAACTTTTGATATATAATGAGATCATATACCTATTTTAAATAATTCACAATTTAAAAATTGAATTGTACGTGAGTATTTATAATCAATGAAAATTACGAACTGATCGTACAAAAATAATCAAACCATAAACACTGCTCTTTCGTGTAAAGGACAATTACTGATTTTTAAATAAAGGCACCGATAGTAAATAAGTTAAAGAAAATCTCAACGTATCGCTCCGAACGTGGAAAATACGGATTTCCGTAATTTTAAGACATGCATTTTGCAGATTATTTTATTGGCTGTCAGACAATTGCTCAACCCAATAGGCAGTCAGTCTTGCAATTTTAGAATTATGAAAATGTGCAACTGGGTGAATCAAAGCCCTAACATTGAAGCACGGACGCCAACCTCACAGATACCGGGAGACATTATACAATTCGAGTTAATTAAATTGTTTTAAACTAAAATATTTTGTTGGTATAGTTTACGGTAAGCCATCGATTAAATTACGATTATAAAAATAAAGTATTCAGTACTGTCTTGTAAAAAAGTATAAAATCAATATATATTAAGTCGATTTTGAATATGGTTTAATACTAAAGCTCGCTAAATAATTTCACTGGCTCAGTACGATTCTTATGCTGAATATTTCTTACCATTTATTTAAAAAAGAAATAAGTATTATCTGAAAATTTGATCACTTAAAAGCTTATTAGTAGTAAGTTTTCAAAGCTATAATAGCTAAAAAAAGCACATTCGGTACGACACGACCCTTTCAGCGGGTAAGTAAGTGACTTATTTTATTGGTAAAAAAAAACTCTTATACAATACACCCGTACCAATACGGAATAAGTAGGTAACTTTACGAGGCCAAAAAAAAATCAAGATAACGTTTTTAAAACTTTATGAATTTATCCTAAGTCTGTTTATTTAATTATATTGTGAGCACAAATCCTGTAGTACAGTTTTATGATATATTTAGTTTGAATTGTTCTACTTGTTTTTTTTAAGGACGTATATCAGTGTAATTGTTTAATTTATAAGTTAAATTACCAACATAATTCGTCAAATAAATAAAAAAATTAAAAAAAAAAATATGTCACTTTTCCATAGTTTTTTAGATTTATTTTAAATATAGTTACCAATGCAAATTATCTATCTTATCTTGTACTTATTTTAGAAAGAAATGTATTGAAATTTTTTTATTTTTCGTAAAAACTGATGGGTGATTTTTTACAGTTAAAAAATTGAGTTTAAATTTGATCCATCCGTATGAATCTACACGGCGTGAAAATATTGATTCTAGAAAATAAAATAAAATTACAATATATGTAGATGGATTTTTTTACAAGAATTCATTTTCAGACGATTACTCGGCTCATTGGATCTAGTTTTACATTTTTCGATTTTTAAAATCGAACAGACTTAAGAATCTAGCCCGCCATTTCCTGTTTAAAAGCCCCCACGCTTCCTTCTTTTAACTTGATCTCGACAAAAATAAGATTTACCTACTTACTACGAGTCGGTAAATATATATTCGTGGAAAATTTTTGCCTCACGCAGTCCAAGTGATTGAAATTGATTGACTTATAGCAGCAATTCAAACCTCTCAGAGAATTGCCTAAATTGAATTAGTGACTGATTCAATACTGATATTTGATATTGGCAAACAGCATTATGAGTTTCTTGGTCTTTACGACACGTAACATACAATTTACGAGAAAAAAAAACATTTTCTCTCTTTTATATTTTGGTTTGCGTTTATCATTTTCACCATTATTTATAAATTTACTCGACCTTATAAATACAGAAAATAAATGATTTTCAAGATGTTTTTCCGTCATATATATAAACAACAATACATTTTTATTATTACAATCGTATTACTGTAGTTACAAAACGTGGGTTATCAATTACAGTGGTATGTTTTTTGTAAAGATTCGACTTTCTATATGACAAGTGTGTCTTAAATCAAATCATATGACTCTTAATATTCCGTATATCACCACTCTAGAAATAATGAATACGAAATCAAAATATTGATAGATTCTTTTGCAAAAATTGGCTGTAAACCAATAGCTCAATCCATTTAGCATCCTATTCTGCACGTATATAAACCCTGCATCTGCGTGATTCAAACCGGTATTTCCGGCTCCACAGCACGCATACTAATGTATTATCCACCAAGATTATTTTGTATAGCGATAAAGATTTTTAATTATTTTTTTGCTCTGAATGCAGACAATATATTATATAGAGCGTAATGAAATATAAGACGTGAAGACTTATATTGATAGACTTTTTCATAATATTTAATTATCAGCCCATTATAGTATAGTATAATACCATATCATACATATCAGACAGTGTAAATAAAGCCACTCTGAAAGTGTGCGGTTGTTAATCCGAGGAATGCGGGTTCAATTTTCCATCCGGTCAGATTTTTAAAATCCGAAAAATACAGGACTGGATACCCATTGGGTTGAGCAATTGTCTGACAAACAATTCT
>JAGVSQ010009685.1:0-13440 GCA_022683975.1 Rhyacophila evoluta
AGCGTCGCAGCTTCACTTTGTCAGTGATAAGTGGCTGCATAGTCCGTTCTCTTATTTCCTCATTTTAAATAAAGTCATACCACCGTATCCCCAGAATCAAAGCTCAAAGCTCAGAATAAAAAAATAGTAAATAAATTACAACGTATGAATTAGTTGGAAAAATTATTATTAATGGTATAAAAGCATATATTTATTTAAAAAATATTTATAGACATCTTCAAGACTTATTCTTGTTCTTATAAAGTTTTGATGGTAACAAATTTATACGCTGTTGACAATGGTGACTGGCCACCAGAATGGCAGTGGGTCTTGTAAGTTCAGATGAAATGAGCCTCTTCACTACTAAACAATATAATTTAAAGTAGTTTTAAGTAGCTTGAAAATTTTATAAATTTATATTTTTCATTAAATTTTCAAGCTACTTAAGCATCATTGTATGCAAAGTAAATTTGCGTTGCATTGCAATTTTAATATCGGAATGTCTCTCCTGGTAGCCAATATTTTTAGTCTGCCACTTGCTTAACACGTTATGAAAGAAATAATTTTAAAAAAATTAAATGATTCATAACTGAAATGAAAGAATAAATTAAAATATGTTTGAAACATACTGTATATGACTAGTGAAAAAGAATATTTTCCTTCGTCCATACGAAGCGTTCACTTTGTTTTCCTTTGATATAATGGGTATATTTTACATTTTCCGTTAAATGGGTGGGGTGTTTCATCGCTAACGTACATTTTTTCTTTTTTTTTGCTTATTCACACAAAACAAAACGAAAAAAACACAAATGAAAATGGAAGGTGCTTTTACAAAGAACATATATAAATGCATGTTGTGACATACGACTGGGACGTACGAAATATTTGAAATAAAATTCTTTGGTCTGTTTCACTGATAAATTTAATTTAGAGAAAAAAAAATCACAATGATAAAAACTTCGAGGCACATTTTTGTAGAAGTAAGCAATGTTTGAACTAGCTATTTTGAGAACAGTTGTAAGCGAAGATGAAACCGTTTTAAGATACTACAATATACAAATAAAAAAAATGTAATATTCATATCACTTTCCATTCAAACAAAAGTCTTTATTGAATGAACTATATTTCAAGGATGCAATTATACTCAATTATCAAAGGATTTTTTTGCAACAGTTTGAAAGAAATAAAAGAGATCTGGAGAACAAAATTCAAACAGCTGTACTATTTAGGAAGATGTGGGAAGGAAGCGTGTAGAATATGGTATAGATGCAGTAGATTCCATGACAACTGCACACATGACAAGTGCTCCCATGACATCTGCGCACACATTGAAGTGTTCACACTAGCACATAAATTAATATTAAGACATTTTATACTAGATTTACGTAATTATAATATAGGTAGATTTTTATTTCAAATTCCAAAAATAAAGTCGGTTTGATATTATATTTTCAAACGCAATATATGCCATGAATTATTATTTGACTATGATTTTTCTATGCTTTATTAAGCCACGTTCCGTCACTGGTAGAAATATATATACCTTTGTCATTTCCAAGTATTTGTATTTAAATTATTTCCATCCCTTTCTATGATTACTTTTTTGACGCGACGAAAAACTCACCTGAAATTTCAGGTGAGCATTTTCAAATCGTTTTATTCGTGAATTGTCATAAGAGAGTCGCTTCTTTATTGCGAAATCTAAATATATATATATATATACAGATATCTTTAACTTTCCTTAAATGATATACCATTTCATATAAGAAAATATGTATATATTTTATTGTATTCAAATATTAGAATAAAATACCAACCAATCTACAATGTATCATATTTAAAATAAATACTAAAACATTGTAAATTTCAGAATACATATGCGAGCTGAGTTTCTCTTTTCATCATTTTTATAAATATATATATGAAAATACACTCTATAATGCAATCGAAATGAAATACAAATATTAAAAACAAAACACCCACATAACTACTTGTATATCTAACTAGTGTTTTGTTAAGTTATCTAAATAACTTCCGTCACATTTTTATTGATTCCATATAACATCTTAATGTCCCTATTTTAGTTTATATTCTTAACGTTTAATAGATTTAACGATGTATTATGCTATGTTTATATTACCTGTTAAGATAACGATGTTTTAAAGTATCAATATAACTAGGGATTTGTTTTATCAAAAACCTCACAATCAAAGTTGTTTGTTTATCTTTGACATCTTAATGGTGAAATTAAAACGTTTTAAATTATCGAATAAATCGTTATTAGGTACGTTTATCACATTCAACTTTTGTGGGATGTCAATCATATCCTCTTATGGACACTCCTATAAGTGATAGGGATACCGGTTGATAGGGAAGAGAGTCTCAAGTCAGTTCGACAACTGATTGGACAGATCGGCTATGGTAATCTGGCTTCTACTATAGTTTTTTTTTTAATATTCAGTGATGATTTTAAAAACACACGGACACAGATGGCATTAATTTAATAACTAAAACGTACACATTCTTTTTCTCGTAGCATATGTTTTCTTTTTAATTTTCCTTGGGGTTTCTACTTATATTATGGTTAATTGTAATTGTAATCTAAAAACCCGTCGTTTACATTTCAAATGTATGTTTTAAGATCTCAAAACAAATATTTTCTGGAAAGTGGCCCCATATTTACAATATAATACCACCCGTATAAAAACAAACAGAAAAATAAAATGTCATCAAATTAAATTAGCTAGCTTAACACACCTAACTAAATTTATTCTAACTTCACTAAATATTACTGAAGGTCTTATTATTCAGGTGTTTTAGATGAGGTGTATTTAAATACGCAGTTTCTATTCGGAGGTTATTGATGTAGTGTAGATGAGTTAATCCAATATCAATTACGCACATTCTAGAGAAACCTAAGTAAGGAAGAAGAAGATTTATTTTTGAGATACCTTCAATATTTTAAAAATCATTTCACGGTTGTTACTTTATGATGAACAAATGTATGCTACGTTTTAAATATTTTCAACCGACTGTTTTTATAGTAAAACAGTAAAAATCTTTGATATATTCCGAAGAGTTTTACGACCACAAATGCCCTCAAATAGTAAACGTTTAGGCGGTAAAATAATTTCAATTCAACATTGTCTTCGATCGTTAAAATAACTTTACATGCATACTTAACGTTATGCAAAAATATCTAAGATACACATATAAAAAGTAGTCTCTATGTAGTATACACTTTATGCAGCTTAAGAAAAATATTGGGAAAGAATAATTCTTTTGTATCAAATTTTAGTGGATTCAGATAGATATAAGTCATTATAATATTACCGTCTGACATCGACTTTCTTAAGTAAAGTTCTCCATTTTAAATTATTAGAACTAGACGCTTATGGCTGGGGCCATATTGGCCATTGGTTGTTTTCATCCCTGGTTATCAGCTCCATTCTACGGAAGTCATTATAAGCTAATACCACCGTATTAAGATTCAAACATTACTTTGTGATTTTAGTGTTGTGTAAGATAACTCTATAAATTTTAATATCGTAATCAGAGTATTTATTAAACTTTCATGTAGTGATTAAATTTACAAGAAGCGTAATCGCATTTTTACTTTAATGCACGTCATTTTGAGAAATAAATCTGAAAAATATTTGCATGAATTATATAACATTTTTACCAACGCTTCTCAAACTATTTCAACCTAAAAAAATTCCAATTTGAAGAAAATAAATCAACACATACTTAAATATTATTACTTATAGTGACCAACAGTGTCTATATCTATAAAGATGTATTTAAAGTCTACAATTACCTCGGCTTAACAACTTTAATTCGAATATAACATTTCTTTACTTCGAGAAGCATAATTTTATAATATGGTTTACTTTGCAAAACTCGATAAAGTCATTAAATTAATATTGACTATCAGTTATTAGTAGATCTATTATTTAAAATTACTTACATTAAACGTAACGTATTAAATAGACAACACACAAATAAAAAAAAGTATCCGCGATCGAGTGGCGCTTATAAATTGGTTATTAAAAACCAGGCAAAAACACGTAAGTATACATTTTATAACCTGATCGATGATAGATGAGCGATTTATTTACAGCATATTTAAAAGATAATGGTAAGGAAATTCACCCAAATATTTAATACTAGATATGACAGTTTGCTGTTAACGTAACGTATTCAAACATATTTAGCTAACTACATTATTAGAAATTCTGAGAACGGAGCACTAGCAATTCTGTAGTTGTCTCTCGCCGCCAAGAACATATTTTTTTGCCAACTATACTGAACTATTTATACTACCTTTCCTTTGTCAAACGGTACTATTATTTTCCATCTCGTGACTAAATTCTGTAGAGGAAACAATGTAAAGATTCGTTTGAACATATTTTGTTTAACGTCAATAATATATTTTAAGAAAATTAGCAAAATTGCTACAGTGGAAATCTTTTTATTGTTTTCAAATTTGACAGGCCATCCTTTATCCAAAGCTAAATTTAGACAATAATTCATCATTTGCAGCTGACATCCTTTTGACATAATGTGTATTAAGTTGTATACATTTTGATTATCAAAAAAAGCTATTCTGAAAAAACTGAAGGGAACATCCTTTTTCATTTCCATAGTCGATATATAAGAAGATACATCTTATTAGTTTCGGTGTATATCAATTATTTATATATAAGTAATGCGAGCATAGACCAGCCGATAAAATGCCTAAATCGGGTTGCCAACAGTAATGATTTACCCATTACTCCACCACTCATTGGATATACTGAACCCAATCTGTAAATGACTACGGGATTTGATCATTTGATATTCAGCGTCCACCTAGCAATTGGGTATCAAATATGAGAAATTACTACGGTATAAATAAGTTGAATAGCGATAAATCATAGAAATTATATTAAAATTATTCCTCAATATTCTGATGGCTTTATGGTACAGCTTGCAGCGGACGTAAAGGTTTACTTTAACACAATTATTTTTTGTATTAATGAAGTTACTCAACATTTATGAATAGAGTTTAAGCGGGCATGGATTTGAATTTAACTCGTTGGATCTCGCCAACAAAATTTTGCAATTTCCGTTTTATTTTGAGATTAAAGAAACAAACTTTTATTTACGATACACCACGTTATACCAAAGAAATTGTTAAAGGTTTACTTCAAATTTGAACTGTTCAAAAAAAATGTCCAATTTTACTTAATTATTGCAATTTTAAATAAGTCTTTTAAATTAAAAGTAACATTGACACGACTTCAAATCAAAAAGTGATTATTATACATGATGTTTTATTTACTTATTCGGAAAACTATAAAAAGTATGTTAAACAAAAAATCATAACGGGTTTTTACATTTGACATGGAACATATTAAGCTGCACACAAATTAAAAACAAGTGAAATATTTAAACAAGTTATGAAAAAATGGCAAAAGATTGTAAAATAAATTAGAGAAAATTATTATTATTAAGATCTTTGTATGTTTAATTAAAACTAAATAATGTTCAGATAACTGATATGCAATATAATATATTGCATCATGTCAGGTACGTCTCATGGCGGCCGATTAAAAATCAACTACAATATATACCCACACATAGCTACTGCGTCTGATTATACAAAGGATGATTTTCACGAGAATAATAGTTTTTAATAAATAATATAATCAATATTGTTAAAAAAAATAAGCGGTAAAATATATACAGTAAAACATTTTTGAAAATCTTTAAAATAAAGCATCTTTTTTCTTGTAAAGTCTACCCATTTAATAATATTTTTATTTCTAATGTGGAGTGATCATACGAAAAAAACATATTTTAACAAGTGAATGTATTCCACAAAAAAAGAAAACAATGACTTATTGCTGTAAATTCTCATCCAACGTCGAGATAAAATAAAAACACATGCTTAAACCAGTTATTTACACGTGTATTAGTTATATTATATTTTTAAGATAAACTTTTTTTTACTATCATAACATTATTCTTCGAATGGGTTTACAATAAATATATTTTTTAATTAATTATTAAAGATATACGTGGTTATAACGTGTTAATTTTATACATACTAATTACGTATCTCTTACTGCACTTGTGGTTATAGTGCATTTAAGTGCTAGGCTAAAGTAAATAAGACACATTATTTTTTACGTCGTAAAAATTATAAACCACTTATGCACATAGCTCAAATTAAGTAAGATAACAGATTCTGCACTTTTGCATCCATGGTGGATGCCAGAAGAAATAGAAACCGGTTACCAGCATTTGGAATTAAAGGGTGTTAACTTAACACTTTAAATAACTTTCCTTCTTGTTGTAAATGATATTATTAAATACAAATATTATTGAATATACAACAATTAATTAATGAGACATTTATTTAGTTATCTTTGATTTGTATGTACGAATTAAAGATAATTACTAGCGTAAAAGCAGCATAACAGAGAGAACTGAAGTGTCTTTCATAAAGAGGCCACTATTTTTTTGTTGATTCTCCACCTTTTTATAAATTCAAATGTAGCTCTGAGATTTGAACCTGTGTTATACAACAACACCCCGCCGTTGATGCAACAATAGTGTCGAAAATAAAGGTGTAATAAGTAGTTTTATTTAACATACTTTGAAAACAATGTGGTGGATATGAATTGGTTAAAGCAAAAGTCCACTTTTAGCTGAAAATGGCTTAATAATACCATCTTGTTGTATCATGTAATGCATGTCCCATATTAATTTGACAAATCAAAGTTATTTAAATATAACGAAAAAATGTCATAAGAAAATTTGACAACTTCATTCGGACCTGAGATCTACAATGCGAAATATATAATTTAGCTATTTTGTATTCATATCCATAAAAAATATATCGTTCGTAAGCAGCTCTACGAGTAAATCCCGTAATATTATCAAAACAAATACCAAAATAATCAGTTTTACACTCTCCTGTAGAATTTTCAAAAATAGACTTGTACTTTAAGCCATATATATTGTATAATTGTAATTCTTTATATTGGTCTGTTGAGCAGGAAGCCACGTGATATTTTGGTTAGTATTTTGCACTTCGAGGTCGTTAAGAAAAATTTACGATGCACTTTTAACGAGCCTTGTCCGTACTACACCTAATAACGACCGAAAATACTGAATAAAGTGACCAAATAAACACCGTATGCTTCCGGCATTATGATGGTTTATTATTAAATAAATTGATCTGTGGACGTGTGGAAGTGCATCTTTATCTTACTTTAAACTTCAGGCGTACACTTAAAAATATATTTATATCATATAATTGTATTTTCAAATATACAATTTTAAAAGTCTTTTGCCTTAATATTACAAAGATAAAGCAAATATAAATATATTACCGTTCATTAAGGTTATGCCAGACATTTATTTCGATTTAACATTAATTAATGCCATTCATTATTTATGAGTATAAATAAAAAATAACTAGTAAGAAATAAAGAGGTATTGAACACTGTTACGGCTTGGACGGGTACCCGCTTATTTGCGCTATGCCGTGTTCTGTTGGTTTTTAAAGAAAAGAGCAGGCCTTAAAAAGGGTGTATTTGCTGACCCTTTGAATGCTAAATAATTAAATAAATTTGTTTGTGGTATACTAGACGTCGATTAACTTTTTTCTAGCAGTTTAGTTTTTTTTTAAATAACATTCACAATGAATTCTCTTTAAAGGATGTTAATATACTTAAAAATATATTTATTTTGTACACAACGTTCGCTCCCAAAGTGGAACTACACAGTGTGAAGATATCCAATTCGAAAGTGGAGTATACTAATATAACAGGGGAGAAATAATACAATATGTTTTATCAAAGATGGTAACATTTCTCCATTCAATTTTGAAAAATATAATAAGCCAAATCACAAGTGCGCTTGTAACAATATCAAGGCTGTGAAAAATTATTCTAAAATAACAATAATGTCTTTATGGTATACTTCTAATATTATTAAAATCAGCGAGTTAAAAAAAATATTATATTTGTATAAATCAAAGTTAAAAATTACAGTTTAAATCTTGTCTCAATATGAGATAGCCAAGTTCACATACTATAGTGCCGAATAACACGCGTTCTAATACCGCAGTTGCTTAAAAATAAAATAATAAAGATTCAAACGAATATGCAAACGATTTGAACGATTGACTGGTAACTTATCCCCGTAAAAACAATGTATTACTACAAAGATTTCACATTACAAAGATTTAAATAGTCCATATTTAGAACGGACAAAATAATTAATATACTAGATTATGGTATAGATATACTATGTTGTTTTTCTTAATAAATCATTTAAAATAGAGTTAAATTGATCACCGGAAAACTTAGGACATATATCATAATCAAATAATTTCGAGCTTGTCTTACGTATGTACATTTTTATTTACATAATAAATAGGCATAAAAATTACCACAAATGTGCTGTAAATATTATTAATTACGCATTGTATTTGAGAGAAATCTGTTTTTAATTCAGATTTTAAAAACGATTTTTATAATCAACTATATGGAAGTAATTATACATTTCTTGAGTAATCTTTATACCTCTGAACATGTTAATAAACACTTCATATCAACACATAAAACGGACCATTAACTAAAAGCGATATAAATTTGAAAAGCGAAATCTGTTTTATTACTTAGTGTATTGTATTTTAGAATAATAAGCCTAGAAATCGTGTACGTAGGCGAAGAAAACTGATTTGTGATAGCATATTTAGATGTATTATTAGTTCTTATTAATCACCACCTGTCATGTATCTACATAATATTGTGCCGTGTCAAACATGAATCACCCTTCAAGATATTAATTTACATTAAGAATTTTTTGTAACACGTTCTGAAGTTATAGCCTGTATTACTTACATACACATAATAGAACAATATAAAAATTGCCTTTAAACATTATTAGTATTTTTAATTTATCGTATTTTATAAGTAATGGAATTTTGTTAGTTAAAATATTTTAACAGTCTAACATGCGAAATTTCCACCGGCATAAAATTAATAATGAAGTGATAAATATTTTTTGTTATTATAATATATAAATGAAATGGCATCATACTAAATGAAGCATAAAGATCTACATAATATGAAGATATCCGCTCCGAAAGTATATGGACATCTGCAATGTAAAGACATAACAGATTATTGTTTTTAAGAGAATCGGTTATCAGACAATTGCTCAGCCCAATAGGCACCCAGTCCAGCAGATTTAGGAATCAAGCCCGCATTCCCTGAATGCTAGGCGCGCACGCTACCAACTACGCTACCGGGGAGACTATACTTTATTAATAAATTTTAAATTATTTTTTTATACCATGTTTGTTCCCAACGTGAAGCATATGGATTTACACAGCGTGAAGATATCTACTCCGAAAAAAGAGTATATGGATCTCCGCAATGTGAAGACGTCTTGACAGATTGTTTCCCACGAGACTTGTTTATCAGACAAATACTTAACCCAATGGGCATTCATCCCTGAATTTTTCGGACTTTAAAAATCCGACAGATGGAGAATCGAACCCGCATTCCCCAGATTTTTTGGCCCGCACGCTACCAACTACGCTACCGGGGAGACATAATGAATTATCAAATTAAAATCCGATCGAGTAAATAAAATACCAGTTTTAGTCTTCATGCACTTATAGTTTGTGTCTATTTAATATTTTGACATCGGCTAAAAATCATCAAATAGGTGTTATTGTAATTTTTTTCTGTGTGGGTAACGTTATTTTTCCTTTTCACAGTCGATATGATTTATCATATATACACGTAAATAAGCCAAGGTTTTTTGAGTTATGTGTTTAAATTAACTAATTTTAATTATTTAATGGGTATTTTGTGTTCCGTTGGGAATCAAAGTATCACGCTGACTTCGCACACATCGATTTATTTCAACCCTTTTGACGCCAGTTCGCTTTCAAATAAAAAAAACCCTTTAAGCCCCCACTCCTTCGTCGCTTGGGCAATCATTTGCACTGTTCAATGATTCCGTTTCAACACGAACCCCCCACAATGCAAGGGTTGGCAGCTGTCGCATCGCGAGCGAGCGAGAGGTTATCGATTTTTTTCCAAACCCAATTATAAAAACGCCTAACCGAGCGGGACGGAGATATGTATATTGGCTTACAACTGCAAAAAAACTATTTCAACCATGTGAAATACGAGAATCACTTTCACGTGTGAGAGAAAGGGATAAATTTATTGTACAGTATGTGCGGAATAGTGTGGGTTTTATAATCGTGTAAAATCATTTTCTAAACTGATTGCAAGTATAATACCATCTCTTTCATAATAAATTATCTACATAAATAAGAAACAAATATTTGTATTCCTATTAAACTACCTAGTTAATAAAAATCTTATAAGAATTTTAGTTCCACAGAAGTAATAAATATTAGATTTTAAATTATGTCTCCCTGGTAGCGTAAAGGTTAGCGTATGCGCCTTGTGTCCAGATAATGCGGGTTCGATTACCACATCTGTTGGATTTTTAAAATCCAAAAATGTAGGACTCTATGCCCATCGGGTTGAGAAATTGTCTGATGACAAACAATTCTCGTGAAAAATAATAATAAATAATAAAATAATTATGTGAATCCACATATCCCATTTGAATATCCACCGCAAATATGTACTGTGCACTCATATGCTCCACTTTCGGAGCGGATATGGTAAAAAAAAACATAATATTTATTTAATTTGACTGAGAATTTAAAGGAAATTAATTTAAACACAGAACTAAATGAATATTATTGTTTCAATTTATTGTCACGTTTTATTGTTTTTATTACTAAATTTCACCTTTTGGTATCTTCATAATGGTTGGATACAATCTACGTATAGGCAAACTACACTCGTACTGTAAAAATTTAGATTGATGGTAATATAAAATTAATTATGGTTCACAATCAAAGTCATACAAATATTATATAGAATTTACTGCATTTCAATACTGTATTTACTGTAACCATACCCAGTCCAAAGCATATAGAGCTCTGTAATAACAAGATTTATTTTGACAATCCGTATTTTGCGAGGATTAGTAATAATTATCTATTTATTGGCTGCATTAAAAATATTGGCTTAATCTGAAAACCAGCCAACTCCATTTGTGTAAAATAAAAGAGCAACAAAAAACTTTGGTGAATGTGTATGTCACTGCATGGCGTGTGCAGATGATTTTACGTATTTAAATTTCCTTGTGAATTTTGTTCGTGCTGTGTTAGAATAAAACAGCATCAAAATATGTTATTTTACTATGGAGTTAGCTGGTATGCAGATTAACTTGTCGATATTATAAATGTTGACTTATAAACAGCAACGAGATGAAAAGTCGTAATATTTTGTACTCAGTAATTCACTTAGCTACAATATTCGCTATTTTTTTAGTGTTTAATACTTTTTATATAAGTTTTTCTATGAACTTTCCCTAAATGGATAGTATATTTTATTGATAAAGACGAGTACTAACGACTAGAAAGTAAAGGTAAGGTGCATAGAATACGTCTTTCTTTAAGGAATAATTATCAGATAAATTCAGTCATATGCTAGTACCTTTAAAATTCTGCAAGATGACTTTCGATGGATACATGACATAAAGAAGTTCGTTGTGTATATGAATTTTGAAACCCAAATGACTGATATACTATTAAGAATATTTTGGAATACTTCTGTAAAATGTTATAGAAGGTAGTAGGTGCGTAATATTATTAGATTCATATATTGCATTCTTCATATGAACCAAATGTATTAGTATACAACCTATAAATTGATCCAATATTAGAAGAAGCTACTGTTCCTTACCGAAAGTCAACTGCACGAGTTATAGCTTCAATGGGCATCCATCTCAGTACGATCGGTGTATAACGCTATTTAATATCAGTCACCAATATAATCTCGTCTTCTTTTCCAGTTGTGTGATTTTGATGACCTGAAAGTGCATAGGATATATTTAGCATAATTAAGGGATGTTTCCGTGAACTACCGGAAGATAATGCGATGGTAAAAATTTCTAAAGACATCGCCTAATACTAAGTAGTCACAGAAATGAATTAAGTAAAAAATTAAAATTTACAACGTTATTACTTGCCTTGTTTGTAATATTAAAATATACCATACTGTCTCCCCGACAGCGTAGAGCAGCGGTCACTAAGCTACGGCCCGCGGGCCGGATCTAGCACTCCAAAAAGATTCATCCGGCCCTCGATTTTTACTTATAAACATTACATATAAAAATACTAATTTTATTACAAAAATGGTTGTCAATACACGTCAACATTTAGTATATTGTTCTATGATGATTTGGTATTAGACTTCCAGGAAGTGGGATTGCACAGAAAACATTCCTCCTTAAAGCCTGTTAGATTCCAACAAGAAATAGTCCAGTTTCTAAAAAAATCAATCCGGCCCTTTTCTCAAAAAGTTTGCTCACCTCCGGCATAGACGTGAAAGTGCACGCCCAGCATCCGGGGTATCCGGGTCCGACTTCCACATCTGCTAGATTTTTAAAAATCTGAAAATCCAGGACTGGATCCCCATTGGGTTGAGCAATTGTCTTACGAACAATTCTCGTGAAAAATAAGACTTCACATTGCAGAGATCCATATAATCCACTTTCGGAGCTGTCATCTTCACTCTCTAAAGATGCATATGCTCCACTTTCGAAACGATCATGGTTGAAAAAAGTCATACCTTTACATATGGAGTCTTGAATCTTATTGGAATTTATTTCATTATTTAGACTATTTTTAGACAATAATTTACATTTTTTATAAATACATTTTTGTTTTTCATTCTATAGTTAAGCTCAAAAATTATCTCTGGCATTTAGTTCGCTTGTTATGTTTTTAAAAACTATTAGTTAATTAACTAATTAGACTTACTAAAATTAACTAACTATTAGTTAACTAACTAATTAGAAATTGATAACATATATTCATTTTGAAGATTTTAAGGAACATAATCTAAATTAAAATTTGATAAAGAAGGTCAATGCCAGTACTATTAAAATACTACAAGGTAAATGGTGCACGTTTTGGTATCAGAAGTTATCGGGTCGAATCCAGTAATTGTACAAGGATTAAGCAAAATCAGCAATAAGCTGACAATGAATTCTCTTAAAATACAATTTGCTGAAAATAAGTCTACACATCATAAAGGTTCATATGCTCCATTTCTGGAGCGGACATTTTCACTTTGTAGTGATCTATATGATCTACTTTCGTTCTTATATCTTTTTTTAAAAAATCCGACAAAATTGAAATGAGTATCGAATGCAAAATTTTTCTTATAAAACTGACATTTTCAATTCAGTTTGGTTATAAGTAATATGTTAGTCCTCACGAAGATAGATTTTTCATAATATATATTGTCTCCCCGGTAGCGTAGTTGGTAGCGTGCGCGTCTAACGGTCCGGGGAATG
>JAGVSQ010009686.1:0-13439 GCA_022683975.1 Rhyacophila evoluta
CTACTATTTACATTGGACGTATGTATACGTCCCACCCGGTTAACAGGTTAATATAAAAATGTTGCGTCATTGCGTCATTGGATTGAAAACCAAAAAATCAAGTTACGTGTTCGTGCAATATTGTGGAACTTAGTGGTAGATTTAGTTGAAATGTTTTTGTATTAGCCAAATTTTCCAAAAAAATTATTACATACTCAATTATTACGTAATTAAACTTATCCCAAACTGAAATGCCAAAAGAATACTGACAACACCAGTTATGGAAGCACTGCATCACATTTTTGTAAGTAGTGGTTGGTAATAGCGTTCATATGCAAATTATCAATCTAATGGCTAAATTTGTAACAAATCAACACGTCAGCCACCGGCAACTTAACACAAAAAATACGCGTAAAATTGCACATTCCTCGCAAATTTAAAAAAGAATTATCTTTTTATTTACTCAAGATAATACTTCCAAACAAAAAATATTTGAAAGCATATAGTTTTTTGTATAAAAATTAAGAAACCCTGCTTTTATAAGTGATTATTCAGCAAGAAACAAAACAAATCATTCAGATTTGTGTCGCCTCCATCTATGATGAATTAAAACAAATTAAAAGTTTGACACCCATAATCCAAACGTAATAAACATGTCAACTAGACTTTATGTATCAATCAATTGTGAACCGCATTTAGTTTATTTTTGTTGCATCCAGGAAATCTCAAGCTGTGTAACATTTTTTATTTGTGTTCGCGTATATTACGCACTGTAGGGTAACAGTTATTTTAAACCATAAACATGAGGAGAAATGAACACAAAAATCGTAGCATTAATCGAACCTTCTTGTGAGTATCATAACCAAGAAATAAATGCTCAAATGTAAAGTGTCATGCTACCAAAGGCCTATTAGTTGAACAATACGCAAATAGGAATAATGTGATGGCACTTATTTCTACACCAGTATGGAATCTTGTTTCTGAATGCTAATTAAATTAAAAAAGAAAATATTGTTCCTTTCTCTTTATTACTTAATCATATGATAGCACACACATGCTTTTTTTCAAAATATTAAATGGCGCATGGAGATAACCAAGCTGACTCCAGACCACTTCAGTAGCCAATTTTTTATAGGCTATGGTGGTTTTGCCGCTAAGCTGTCTCAGTTTGGGCTTGTTAAACAGCCAACATATGTCCTCGTGACTGTCCAGAACAGGACGCTAATCACATTCTGTGGGCATATCCAAGAATGTGTACAGAGCGGGAAGAGTTACTCAAGTCGGTCCAATCAGCTGTTGAACCCATCAGGCCATCCGACGAAAAAATTTGCAGCACCATACTGCGAGCATGATGATCTATTCACATAAATTCCCTGTCCAAATAAATTTCCATTTTTTCAATTAGTTTTTTTTCTCATTCTATTTCTTTTAACTTCAACACACTTAAGTCTGTGGCAACCTAAGCTTGGGTAATCTATATTTACTCCCGAGACATTCTCGTCAAATAAAGAAAATCGCTTCTCGGTTTCAGAGATCCGGGATACACCTGATTAAGACCAGGTGTAAGGAGGGGCAGGTGAATGGTGGACACATTAGGTAATCATATGATGGCAATAATTATTCTTTATTTTTTCCAGTGCCTAAGTGCGGGACATCCAATGCGTTCATCTAAGAATATCACTCATGATTTATAGCATGCATCTATGTTTATTTATACTTCGACGAATGAAACAAAACATTGAATAATTTGTTGTCAATGTTTATTTACTGAAACCAAATTCCAAATTTCATAATATTATTATATATATATATGTATCTGTAATAATTTTCAATTGGAGATAATTGAGTCTGCTCATATTGTACTATGCTAAAAGTATTGATTGATAAATTATTGTGCATTTTTCCCCAGCTGGACAGGTTTATTTGAATAAAATATTAAAATGTGCATATTTTAATTAAGATGTAAAATAATTAAGATTTAATAAAAAAATAATCGTCAGTGTGTTATTAAGTCGTAAAGTGAGATTCGCTTTTAAGCAATATGATAAAACATATTGAATTTCTCTTTAATTTTTGACTCATAGCAATGTTCATCACATAATAATGCGCTTACACGAACAAAGTTTTAGTTCAATCTTGTGTTTTGTGAAGTAAAACTCAAAACTTAATCTTAAACGGCATCCGTTTTACCGTATAATTATTAATAGAATGTGTAGGATTAGTATTGAAAGTCTTATTATAATATTAATGTGGACTGTTCAAGTTTTGAGTTCATGTTGAACTCTGATTGTCACCGCATAACATACCATCATCGTTCAATACCTTAATTCCGGCGACACTTTTTAATGAGTAATAATTCGTGAAGAAGTTTGATGTATAATTTTGGAGAAATCATTTTTGTTTTCATTCAGAATTATAACCGACATCTGTTTGTATTGTAAATAAATTATACCAATACATTAATTAATGCTGTTTCAATTTATTCTACCTATTATACCTCTTTTCCAGCTTGTAAGATGATCAGTTTATAAGGCGTGGTCCAACTTTCAAGTTATGTTACAATGTTTAGCCCATATTGGTTGTACATCTAAAATTATGGAAATTACTAATATTCAGTCGCAATGGTATTTGCAATGCAAAAATTATATTGCATAAATTTCTGTTTCCAGTTTTTAATTTGTATATAGAAGCTCTTTCTTTCAACTAACAGAGGGAAAGACTCCAAGAATATGTAATTTAACAGGTAAGGACAAATTTCTTCAACATTAAAGCCTATGAGTAAAATATTGACTAAATGACAATTCACATCAACAAAACATACAATGGTGTCAAATCCATGAATCAATTTAGATTTGGAATAATCTTCATTTAACCTGGAAGAGAGCTGTTCACACCACTGCCAGGGATTAAAGTACAGATCACATGGTGCATACCGTTCCATTCCTTCTATGGTAATACCATGGCACCATTAATTTTTCATGTCCTATACTTCTGATTTTATTTATGGCATTTGCAATGATTGGAAAGATAACTTTTTCAAGTGATAGAGGCAAGGAAATAGGTAATTCTTCAGTGTCTTACAGGGTGAAAATAAAATAAATTAGATTGTTTTTTATGAATATATTCTCCTGACATATTTTTAACAAACATTTTTGCGTAACACGGAGTACATCATTTAATTTTGAAACAATGTTTCATTGACAGGTACTTGAAATAAGCTGAAAGGCAAATATATTGAGGTATACTTTTTCTTAATTACGATATTTTAAAGCCAATGGAGGTAACTTTGACTTAAATAATGTCAATTTTAAATAACAAAAGATGAAAACATACACAAGTATTTGTAGGCACTATATTTTTTAAATAATTTCATAATCGATCGTTTATTGAGCGTATTAAAAATTTGAAACAATCATAAGATGTTGTTATTTTTAAACTCCCACATATAAAATATTTGTTAAGTGTTATTTATAGGTTATCTCGAGAATTAAAAAGGCAGCTATAAAAAATAAAGCTTTTTACATCCTATACATGACTGATTGACATTTTAGACTATATAACAAAAATTTCGACATATCCATTACAATAATTTTCTGTAATATTAATAAGTATTTATACAATTGAACTGTACAAAAAGCCACGCTGGGTTTAACATATGGTATAAAACTGGAAGCATTTGCAGGAAAGGTGAAATGAGTAATTTTTTCATGATTTAAACAGAGTATGAAATTGAGCACGTAACCTTAATATGAAGAGGCATCTGAAGTTTCATACACCTGTAAAATTGCAGACATTTTGGTGTTGAAATATATCTTATTGCTGTCTACATTAAAAATGTAGATATACCTATTGCTGCTATTATGGCAATAGAAAGAGTATTTAAAAAGATTGTAATATAATTTTTAATATTAGACACCTTCATATAACATAGTTATGACGATACATTTTATATTTCTATTGTAAATAACAACAAAGTTTTTATATTCAGACGACACAAAATATTCAAAACTCTTCATACCCAATATATTATACATAGGTAATCCAATTATTATGGAGGTTTCGTAATTAATACATAGTTGTTAAACTATTTTGATCAATTATTGCGTATTATTTAAAGTCGCTAAAATGACTACCTGGATCACCTATCTTCAGGAATGAAATTATAGATCGCCAAGATGAATTATTTGTAGATCAAGACTTTTGACATTCATTCATAGTGGGGGTTCAACTATCTAGAATACGATCATATTCTTGACGAATGGCACAATTATTCAAAATGCATCTAAATGTGTTTCATAGATCATAAGCGGGATCTTTTTATCACCATTTAATTCGACAGGAAGTAGTTTACAGTGTCAATACTGTTGGGGCATTGATTCAATATAAAATATATGGCTTGTAATTAATAAGTAATAATTATTCTCTTTCACAGGATCTTTCATATAGTTTGTGGTTTTAGAATATGCTGTAATGATAAACATCTGGCAGACTAGAAATTACATGACTACCATTTATTAATATAAAGAATTGACAGATTGTTAGGAATTATATGTTATATATTTTCTTTGTGCATTATTTATAATGTGAAATTTATTATTGATATTCAGCTTTCAGTTTACAAGAAGTTATTACAAATATATGAATATAAAAGTCAATAGTCAATTGCTGATAACACAATTTTTTCCTAGAATAAAAATTTCGTAAAAACTTACTATTGGCTACCGAATTTATTGATAGATACAATTTGTAAGCCGTTTAAATCAACTTTTGAATGTTCACATTACATATAGTGGCGTGAAGTCTATGCATTTTGAAGATGTAGAGCATGCCCTAAGATTTCAAATTGAGTATTTTTATATCGAATCATATTTGAATTTTGTATATATGTAGTTTTCATTCTGACATTGCATAATAACAATACACTTTCAAAATCCACAACAGAACAAACTCATCGAACAAGCGGCATAAGCGAGTGCATAATCACATAGATGATATTGGTATCATAGAGACTTGGTTTGGATCAACAGCTGGAAAACGTCTAGAAAGCATATGGTTCTACTTACTGCATTCCTATGAAAAATTCGCTTTCAGGCCGCTGTTGTTCGTATAATTGTTTTTTTGAGGCAGCATACCTTTTTCACCATTCACCACTGCTAAATATATACTTTATTCTATAACTTTTATTTTCATAAACACTTGACTCATTTTAACATTTATAAAAAAACAGATAAACTTTGCAATAAATAAGATTATGAAATTTTATCATTTGAACATAAAAGAGGATTCTCTTCATTCATTCAAGTGAAAAAATTGAACAATATTTGTTTTCTCTAGCCCTTATGTTTTAATTCATCATACAAGAAATAAATCATGTTATATTGTTGTTGCAATTCAATGTTTAAAATTACTGGTATAGTAATTTATTATCATTGGATATTTTGCTGAGTATATAATAAAATTACATATTGATTGGATTGAGAATAGCAGAGCTCAAAATAATGCTTTGACATAAATTTCCATATTTTTGCTAATCTAAAATTCAAGGTGAAAAAGATTAAATGTTAAAATTGTATTAGAATTAACAGGATTCATTCGTTAACATTGTAAGTAATAGACAGACAGAATAAAAGTCATCACAAAGTAGTACATTCTGAGGAACTTCCCTATATTTTTGTGACAGGACAAAAATAAAATAGTTTCTCATATAAGCAAACAAACTAGCAATGCAACTGTGCGGTAAAAACATAATATTAGCATTCATTTTTCAAATAAAGTTAGGACACTTTATGAGGAAAATAAACTTACACCGATAGCACCAATTGACAAAAGTGTTAACGCACTTTTGTATGTTCAACAGCATAATAATTAGAATTCAGATTTTTTCTGTAAGAATATATTCGAATTAATACAATAAGTCTCATGGGCTTCTACATATAAAAAAAAATATCATAAAATATGCAGAACCATCATCGATAAACACACATAATTGAGGTGCACATCATGCAGGTTCGACCGTATAATATAATGACACTAAAACATCCTCAAAAAATGAAGGATTCAGATAGTATCGAAACAATTACCATAAAATCCTGATGATTTGTGTAAACTGCGTTGTGCTAAAGTACATGATACAATTAAAACTTCTTAAATACCCAGCTTATATTGCATGAAACCATAAATATTTTTGTAAAGCGCAAATGATGTCTGACTGTAACACGTATAAAATTCATCCAAAGACACAATTATAGGTGTCATTATTAACCATAATCGTTTAAATCATGTTCTGTATATGTTTGTTCTCTTTTGTAAAATGGCAGGTTTTTTTGCCAAGTCAAGTAAGTACACACATTTGTTTTTGGGGGGCTAAAATGATTATAAAATGTGCATATCATAATTGTAACTTTACAGTATTTGTAAGACTGTCGCTTAATTATTATTAACAATGTTCATAAAAAAATATTCCTATATCAGTGGATTATGGAATTATAATTTTATTGAAAATAAGAAAGAAAGTAAACTAGAAAGTGTTGAAAACAAAATAGTTTATCTATCTATAGATATCTTATGTCTAGTATCAAAAGGCTATTGGATAAAAAAGATAATAGATAAATCCCGAGATGTGCGTATCTGCATATATAATGCAATAAACGAATTAGCTTAATCTTTCATATTAGTTACCTATGTAAAATATTTTACTTCATAATAATTCACCTTCATCCGCCTTCACAACCGTTGGGAGATTCTAATCCTCATCCGCCTGATCTGCCGTTGAGGAAATTATATATTTTATGAAAAACAATTAGGTTACCTTATCAAAATTCGACATATGATGGCTCTGCATTTTCTTTACATTAAATTCGCCAGCTGAACAAACCTTCAGTCTAATTTTAGTTGTAAAATTGCTTTAAAATACAGAATCCCGTTTTAGTAAGATGAAAGTTTGGATTATAAACAGCCTCTCGAGTGATACAAATATATAATTTAGCATTAAAACATTCACAGTTTTGTAAGGTTTCAATTGTCTGTAAAATATTCAAAAATTAGACATAGAAAGTTTGGTGATTGAAGACGATTATATTCATTCTATATGTTATTATAGTTTTAACAATTCAATAAAATGTGACAGGGATAATATGGTAACAATACGTTGGGAGTATAAAAATATTCATGTCATTAAATTAAAATAAATAGAAAGGTACAAAATTAATAATAAGATTATTTCCAACAACTCGGAATGATGTACTTTCGTTTGTTCATACATAAAATTAAAGCTTAAAATACACAGGCATATTTTAGAATAGGTATCAACAAAATTCAAAACGCCCCTGCAAGTTTCATCGTTTTACATTTAAAAAATAATAATATATACGTGCATAAAAGCTATTGGACCCACATTTTCGCAACATACATTCAGAAAATGTATTTAAACCTAAGGCGTAAATTTCGTATACCGATCGTTATTTCAGAAGCCCCACTTTTTTTGAAAGCACATCAAATCGACTGAAAGCACTTGTTTGCAATAAACTTGTTGTGGACACATTGAAATAAAATTGGAAACAAGAGTAATTCTTTGAAGTCTTTTTTAAAATTATTTTTCTTTTTTAATCTTGACATTAAAACATAACGTGATAGTATAAAAATTCATAGGCACATTCTATTTAAGTGTTATTTATGAATTTGAAGAATATTGTAGAGTGCCACGTGTGGTTATTTATACATTCTATAATTTACAGTGTAACGTGTAGACATTATTGCTATAGTCTGAATGATTAACAATTCATTTCTAAGTGCAGAAACAAAGATTATTGTGACAAGTGGAATCAAGGCACATAGAGTATTAATTAGAGCCCTAAAAATCGAATCGAGTTCTATCGCTCCAGAGATTTTGAAGAAGACAGGAGCTGAGATCAGAAGCAAATGTCAAAACAGTCCTCGGCATTCAATGTTTTATTATTATTTGAAAGTACACCGAGAATTGCGTTTATTATTATTATATTTGTCATGTTTGCATCAAAATCTGTTCAAGAAATGATGTAATCTATGCCATACAGCCGTTGTCCATGGCAGGGTTTCTGAATTTTTGCCGCGTACCTCCGTTATTAACATGCGCACATTGCTGTGAGGAGTTTTGGTGGTTGTTATACTGGTATGAGTTCATATCCTGATTTTCAAACTGCATTGTGTCCACATATTCATTATCTGGAGATTCTACGAGCATGAGGCCGTTTTTAGGGTAAGGGTCCCCGGTAATATAGCCAGGCGTCTCCGCCTGTCTCATGTAGTTGTCAGACTGTACCGAGTAAGGTGGCATATCTAAGTTGTCTACGGGTTGGTTGTAATTTGATGGTGGCGGGTTTTCTAGATCGCAGTTGTAACTGGAAGCCAAAACATTGGCAGATTCCGGTCTGATGTAAGGAGAGTTTGGTTCGAAAGGCGTAGCGCTGACTGGGTAGCCTGTTGGAGAATCGTACGGTGGCTGAATCGGATTATAAGGTGTGGTCGGTGACGAGGTTTGGTTTGGATTGCTTTTTATGCACGACGTCGTGTGGAGAGTTAGCATTTCCGCAAGTTGCCGTCGTTCTGCCTCTAATTCCTGAAAAGCATCAATAAATAATATTACAAATATGGTGCATGACAGGGGTAACATATTTGGGTAGACTTTTAACAAAGACTGTTTTATGGCTAAAATCATAAAGACCAATAAACCTGGATTCAAATGTGCATGACATTTTGATAGCTACTGTAAATTACTATTGAAAACATATCCTTGAAGAAGTTTGAAAAAGGTGCAAACAAAGTTCCGTTGACTAGTCTTAGATTAGACTTCCACCTACAATATTTAAAATATTTTACATTTTACTTACAAATATTATATTTACAAATTCACAATGTAATTATGATAATATATGCCAATTTGAATTATGATAAATGTTCAAGTTAAATAATAAATTTGCAAATTAAGATTGGAAATAATTAATGAAACCAAAATACAGGTCATATCTCTTTACAACAAATACCTAAGTAACGAAATTTCCATTATAATGTATTTTTTTGTTGTCCCGAGCAAATGTTCATAGAGTATGTAATAATAATTCTCTCATATTCAGTATAACGAAATTTCGGTTTAGTGAAACAAAAGGAGTGGTCCCACGAATTTAGTAGTAATGAGATTCGACCTGTAGAAATTTATTTCATACGAATTCTGAGAATGAAGATAAACAAACTATCCTTTTCAGCATATTTTCAATGTCATACTTACATGTATTTGTGATTTGAGATCGATATTTTGCGTTTCCAAGACCTCGGATTCGGTGACAAGATTAACAGTCCTCTCACGCTTCTTCAACCGGCATTTTGTCGCTGCTATCTTGTTTCGTTCTCTTCTCCTGCGCCGCCTTTCTTCATCTTCAGGCGTTAACTAAAAACATGCAAAAAATTTGTATGAAACAACCGTAAAACGATATACTATTTAAAATTGTCAGACAATAGTCATGTAATATTGAGAACATTAAAATCTACAAATTGTGTTTCATTATAATTATGAACTGTTATCGTGGTTTTCAAAACTAGAAGAGAGTTGATTCAAATTAAAATCCACTTGCAAATGACTTCACACTGAGAATGCAGGAATAAATTTAAAAAGCCGAAGCTGTAGGAAAATGTTGAATGTATGCAATGAATCTGAGGGATGTAAAGGTAAATCACCATCTTCTACCAATGATAAGTTGTCAGCCAATGACTCAACTCATAAAGTAAGCATTAAGAGCATGTCAAGTTTTAGTGTAGCTATGTAACTTTAAGGCAAAACTTTTTTCAAGCAATTACCAGACTAATATCTAATCTGAATACATTTCTGGAATTTAACAATTTGATTAAGAAAGCCATAAAAAACTCATTTAGATAAACAAAAGTTAAAAAACGAGGAGAAGCGAGACTAACCCCATCACATCTAGACATATAAGAGTCATCGTAATCATCATCATCGCTGCAGTAAGGCTCCTCCTTCTTGAGTTTCTTGGAGCAGGGAAGGCCGTCCAGCGATTCACTGCCAGATGACTTACGTTTCGATTCGATCGACAATTTCAGTCCAGCCTTGATCAGTTCGGAGCATGTCTGTAAGGAAAAATAAATTCAATTATAATAATTATAAATATTTAAGGCTTTCATTAGCAAAGACTGGAAATATGCTGACATTCCCTCCATAGTGGTATATGAATGGACTACTTATGTCATAAGATCATAGACTAATTCATTATTCAGACTAGTTCATAGAAAATTGATATTACATTACATTTTGATGTAACGAATAGAAAAATGAAACAATGAGTGTATATATATGTTATCTCAATAATTTGTAAAATAAGTTTCAGTTTGATATGATATAACTTAACCAAAATAGTAAAATATGATACTAAATTACTAAAAAAAACTGTTTTTAATGACAAAGGATTTAATTTTACCTTTTGAATACTGGGTGTTGAACCAGTTGCGGGTGAACCAAGCGGTGAACCACTAGAATTCGATGTCGAATCGTTTCCACTACATCCCTGAAAAAATAAAAAAAAATACTTCATTAATTCCATTTACATCAAAAATCATTGCAGACAAGATTGATTAATAACATTTTGTGTTCGCGAAAAAGAATATATTAATAGAATTAGTCTTAGATAATTTATTATAATATTTAAAAAAGTTACTAAAAAAGCAATAATTTTTAATAATTAATTTAAGAAAACGATTTTGAGAATTGAAAGATAAAATAGGATCATGAGCCATATAATTCAAGGACAAAATTTATAATAAAGGCACACAAGAAGAAAAACCTTTCCACTATGTTGAACACACATAATTTAGGTGTTTTGATTAATATTTATCTTCCGTAGTTTTTGAACCATTACGTATTTGATAGATTACATATCTGTTACAGAAAAAATGGATTCACAAGCATGTAAATTTATATTCAGAAACATTGTTGGTATTATTTTGTGATGATATGTCAGTCATTTGGTTATACCATAATTCTAATGCTAATTAATTCTGAATTCTAAACTTGGATAATGAAAACAAAAGAGGATCAGGTTCAGAGTGTTTACTGTTTGGATAACCATACATAATAAATAACATTAAATACACCATAGACAAGTGAGAGCACATCTGATATGTCAGAAATACGGCGAGTGCCGCGCCGTGGATAGAAGGCGCCCTTGCGGAAAAAGTTTTTTAAAACAATTATTTACACATTTTCAGTGATTTAAAAACTTGCACATTTTAAACTTTTTATGCCTTTTCTAAGTATTTTACATATACAGTATAGCCTCGATATAATGGACTATTCGCCTTTTCATATTTATCATATTCAAGCGCCCTTGGCTATTCTTATCAAGCAAACAAAAGCTTTTGATTCTGATAATCCAAGTATTAAATTGTATTTCATAAAATGAATATTATATTTTTCCAATATGCGCAACATTTATTTAAATAATCACATGTATTAATACTTAATTTAATTACCGGTGGCTCATTGATGACAGATTTCATGATTGACAGATGAGTAGATTTTAACCCAAGAATTTAAAAAATGCTCGAGATGTATGGCGCATTTAAACGTAAAAAAAATTGGCGTATTTTATTTAAAACGTCGGCCACCCCTAATATATCTATTATGATTTTTTTATTCTTTCAATCATCCTGGAGTAATTATTATTTCAAATTTTTAATTCTAATAAATATTATATATAAACTGTCTCTCTGGTCACCGACAGGTTAGCGTGTGTGCTTAGGAACTGAGCACGGCTGTCGGATTTTTATAAATCCAAAGATACAGGACTGAATGCCCAATGGGTTGAGCGATTAGTTAACAACCAATTCTCGCGAGAAAAAAATCTGTCAAGAATTGTCTTCGATTGCGGGAGATCTATATACTCCATTTCCGGAGTGGACATCTTCGTGCCATGTAGATAGAATCCATATGCTCTTACTCGGAGCGTACATGGTTTTAAATATATTATATAAATCTGTAAGCTGACCAGAGATAATAAACAGATCTCTAGATAATAAAACGAAACATATTATATAATATGTACATAAGAAGCATATGGAGGTACTCACTCTCAGTCCACCTGTCGCGCATCTTTCACTAGCGTTGTAATTGCTGTAGTCGTCCAGCGGGTTAGTCATGGCAATCAGGGAGTTCAGAATCTCGGGAGTCCTCGGGGTGGTGCAGGCAGATTCGACCGCCAGCAGATTGTTGACGAGCGAATTCGCGGCGCTTACGTTAACGTTCACGTTCAGGTTATAGGCTTTCGCGGTTTTCCCGCCGTCGGCCGCATTTCCGCATGCGGCCCCAGCGTTGGAACTATTCGAATTATTCATTCTCAAAAATATATCGTTTATATTAATAATAACGGAATAAAAAAATCTCTCACTTTTTGTCTTTATTATATGGAATATTAATTATTAAACTCTACTATTTAAGGATTTAAAAATATATACGAATTGCGCTTTTGTTGTACGATATTTTAAAATGGCCGTCGTACGTGTTCCTTATTCGAACGAGCTGTTTAAAATAATTATGTCAAATACAGAACACTTTTAAGTTTCGAAGCAGTAAAATTTGAAAAAAATATCAGCACGTTACAAATTTAAATATGCCAGTGTGTGATTTATAGCTTTTACTTTTTATAGGGCTTTTAAACGGTCAACACTGGAATTCTTTGTTGGATTTATTCTCTGTGGTCTGTTCTGTTTATGGCTGAGTTTTTACAATATAAGATCTCTTCAATTTACTTCTAGAACACAGGGTTTATCACTGGTGGAACTAAAATAAGTAGGAGTTTTATCCGTTGCACGGGTTTTCACTTTTATTACTACGCAAACTTTGTTTGACTTTAAATTAAGTATTTATTCGAAGATGGCACTGGTGTCGTAATTTCGTTGATTACCCAATTCGGTGATGCAATCAATCGCAGCTGCTATCTGGAACAAAGAAAATATTTTCTATTAAAACTTGCAATAAAAACACATAGCATGAATACAATATTATCGACGCACGACATCATTAGACAATTAAATCGATGAACTTGGTGTGAGTGCCGTTTGTGTATTGCCACAAGAGGCTCTATGTATTCTGCATTCAATTTAAGCTGATTTATGCTGATCACAAGCTGATAAATTATATCAAAACGTATTCCCTTCTTCGAGTTAAGTGTTAGTGCATGCAAAATGCACTATTTTCACACGATCTAAAATAGGGCTTATATTACACTATCAGCATCCCGAAAAAACACGATGGGCCTTGTTTTCGTGGAAAGACTGTATATATATATATTTTAGGATTACAATATTTTATTTTTTTGTACATGTTGTAACATTACAAATTACAAGTTTAATACATTATGACAGCACGATACACATATGGTTATGACGAAAATATCAAAAACATATTAAAATATAAAAAAAGA
>JAGVSQ010009687.1:0-10679 GCA_022683975.1 Rhyacophila evoluta
TCCTCTTTCGGGGTGGATATCTTCACAATGTGTAGATCCATATGCTCCACGTTGGAAGTGAACATGGTATATAAAAAAAAAAAATTTAAGCAATATAGTACACGACCCAGTGTACTATATTGCCGCGTCCACTCCAAACGTGAAGTATATGAATATTAAGAATATGAAAATGACAATATCAAAAATATCCAAATTGTCAGGACGTATTTACATAGAAAATTTCACACAGCATTGGTTGTCGGTTAAATATTTAACTTATTAGGTATCTAATAATGGATATTTATTATGTAGCTGTTGAATTTGAATCTGCAACATCCAGTTCACGAAGCGCGCGCACAGTGACGAGAGAAATTCAGTTAGCGTCCGTGGTAATAAATGTTTTAAAAGAAAGTCCTAGCTCAAAGTTATCATGTTGTGTATTTTTTAAAAAATAATTTCTTTTTTCTTATTGTCTTATCTAGGTTAAGTAAATATATTTTGTAAAACAATGAAACCTTTGAATGTAGGCACTCCACCACTGGGGTACTATAAAGTTCAGTTATCTTGTGAGAGTTTACATTATTTTTAATTCTAACACATTAACTCGGAGCCCAAAAAAGTCCTTTCGATTCAAAATATTCAACATGCCTTTGTGTGACACTCACCCTGGCATATGCAGTAAAAACTTATCCCTTTCCTTTTTGCGTCAGGTCTCTCTTTCTCGTGCTAACTTTATGTAGCTCTTTTCTCAGAGCATAATGACAGAGGCCGAAGACTTTGTTGTGGGTCCCTTTTTTTGAAAACCTAACCGAGTTCAAGCTAACTGGGTCTTCTTGCCTACTCTTTGTCCGCTTTTGAAAACGTAATGGCAGTCGTTAATGTTTTTTCATATATTTTTTTGTATTCAATAACCACTAAATTAGGCTCAATGAATGAAATGGGATTTCGGATGGAAATAATAATACTCTATTATGCTTGTTAAAGTATCTATGCATTGATTTAAATAACGAAATTATCCAATCCAAATGTTCCTTCAAAACTATTTCACTTAAGCGCTACTGTGCGTGCCTTGGAACAGTAAATTCCTGGGTCAATTCCCACATTTGCCGAATTGAGAAAAAATCAAAGATCAAGATGCCTATTGAGTTATCCGATTGCCTGGTAATCAATTCGTGTGAAAAATATCTTTGAATTGCCAAGATTCATATACTCCAATTTCGAAACAGACATCTTCACACATTTTTGATGATCCATTTGCTTTACTTTCATGATAGACAAAGTACATTCAACTATATCATTTTGTAACTCTCTACCTACATAATTGTTTTAATTGAATATCAAAACTTGTTTCTTATAATATAGAACCAAATACCAAACCACTTAAGAAAAGTATTATAATTAAGTGGATTGCATACCTATTGCATATTAAAATAATCTATATCTGGACGTGTAGTATACTCGTATATGCAAAAGACATCCAAATTACTTTGGCCTTTTTTTTCTTGACATAATTTATGAGAAAATCTCTATATGCATACATACAAAAAAGATCTAGTCAGCTAAAAATCCTTTGGTAATAATCCCATTTGAATAACTTTTACGTGTATGTATCGAATTCTATATTTCTTAAAATGTTTCAAAGGTCCCAAGTTATCATTTAGATTTTTCTGTATATGTATATCCAATTATTTTTCTATAATCAGAATTCATATTTAAAACTACGCACCTAAGTTGTAGCATGGTTCTCATTTAATTCTTAGTTGCCATATGTTTAAAAGCAAGAATTAAATTGGACTGCACTGTGACCACAAAAGTTGCAACACGATATTATCGTATGTTATTCTTCCATATCCACTCCATAAGTAGAGCATATGGACACCACGTGCCGCTTTAAAAAACCGCTATCGCTCGCCAGTATTCTTGCAACCTCCCAGCTAATACCTGCATCCCGTAACTCTGTCGAATTTAATAAAAAAAAAATATAGTGCTTAGTGGCCTTCCAGGACACCAACAACTGGTCCTTTTACCGACCTTCTACAGTTTGGAGTCCCAGAAATTTCACATAAATTGAAGGTTGCTCTAACTATTCTTATTCGAATAGCGAGCTCACTTTGCAAAGTACCATATCCCGTAATGTGTACCATTAGGTATCTAAACTGTTGACACTTTCGATGCTTTCTCCATAGTCATTTGTTTAGACATGGTTGTACATAGCGTTCGTTTTTTTTGCATTGATTTTTGAACCAATGTTTTCAGGAATTTGTGTGCCTTTCGATGATTTTATGAATAGCCCCGACAGAGTTTTCTAAAATTACATCGTATTCGAGGTCAGACATGTTACTGTAGGAGTAAAGGCTATTCCTCAGTCTGGTGGTATTGATTTTTCTAAAATGAAATTATTATAAAATTAATTAAAAAATATTACTTAATAATAATACTTATTCGATAACTTAAAAAGCTACTACACAGGCAACAAAAGCTCGCATGAAATAAAAACCTCGTAATATTATCGAGAGAGTCAAGGTTAATATCGTTTCGAATTTGCATCACTATGAAAGCTCATAAAAACAAGATTCATTCGCTTTTTAAAGCACATACTAAAGTATGAACGAAGTTGCATTAATTTTTTAAATAAAAATCTCAAAGTAATATCAAGAGAGACCTCTCACAAAAAGCTTTACCTTTCACAGGTACTTTGCATTAAGGCTTTATTATTATTTTGGTGCTCCAAGTGACAAGAGAATGGTCATCAATTTTAGCCACCGAGAGAAAATGACGCAAAAGGCTTCATCTTTGTATTCATCGTCATATTTTATGACAGTTTTATGTTGATGTATATACGGAACGCCCGAAAGTCATTTTTTAATATAATATTAAATAACATTTTCTTAGGTTAAAAATATGTAAACTACTTTTTCTCCCTTTTGTTCGTAGCTATGGTGAAAAGAAATTGCTTATTGAATACAATAACGTTATAACTCAGAAATTTACTATTTTTCATTATTTATATGGTTCTAATATATGATATATTTGTCAGTTCTAATAATATTATAATTACAATAGTTTGATACCAAAATATGTCTAACTGGATTTAAAGTAGGGTTTAAAATCATTTTCAGAAAAATGGTGAGTTGAATTATGACGTTATTTCACTAAATAGCTAAAATGCTCGTATTTGAACTGAGTACTTTTCATAAAAAATACACATTCACTTATGTATTATGTACAGCCATAGAATTTGAAACTGTAGTTTATTTTTCCAAATTATTCAAGCGTGTGCATAAGTATCCGTTAAATTAATAAAGCAAAATTTAATAAATGGCTTACTGTCCTACTAGTACTAAACTATTATTAATCATATCGGCTTATATCTTTGGGTTGTGATATGAATAGTCTAAAGATTCATCTACCACCAGCAGTATGATCTAATTACTCGAAACCTTGGACATATAATACTCTATCTTTAAAAAAAAACTCTTTTGGAGCTACGGCAATAGAACCTGTAACCCTCAGCAGCAAAGCCTACACTTTTGTATACTCTATAAAAGAATAAAAGGCGTTGTAAGAATAACATTTATTTAGAGCTATTGTTATCTTATTATCATGATATAAAGAGAAATAATTTTAGTAGTAAAATATATTTAAAATGTTGAAAAAGCTCTCTTGATATATTAATTATTTTTTTACAAAAATTGGCCTTTCGCCTGTGCTTTATAAAGATGAATTTACTAATAATACTTTTCTGAAAAAAATTAGATGCTCGGTCATGAATTTTGAGCTTTAAAACGTAGGAGGTCACTGTGAGTACTTAGTATAATATTTTTAATGACCGAGAAAATTCTTTGTATTTTTCAATATTCGTATTATTATACTGACAAAACTCGTATAATGCGATATTAGAAAACGCAGTTTCAATATAATGAGGTTGGAGACTTTCACTTTATATAATGTATTAAAATACTTAAAAGGCATGTGATATAGTTATATTCTTTTAAGTAAGCTGTGGCTAAAATTTTTAATATACAGCTATTTTATTTTTAAAAGTTAACCTAAGCCAACTATACCAACGTTTTAAATGTCAAATACCGGTGTACTCTCAAAAAGGCATCAATTTTCATAAACATATTTTATATTCTATGATAGATATTAAAGTTTGCGACTATGCTAAACAATTAAGACTTCTGATTGAGCTTTTCTTTAATTTCATATTGATATAATCAAACATTGTTTAATTAATATGAATTACAAAACTAGCATACTGATTTTAAATATCGATGGCTGAAATAAATAGTTGATAACTTCACTTTCAGCTGAAAAATACTAACTTTTTGCATCATGCTATATACGAGTACATCTCATGTACTAGACAACTTAAGTTTATTTAAATTTATCGAAAAAAAAGTCCCAAGAAAATTTTATGTCTCTGAGACATTCATTACAAAAAACATAAACCTACTATTTTGTATTTAATTGTATGAAAAGTATGTCGTCCGCAAGCATCTCTATAAATAAATCGTTTAAAAACTATTTTTTTAACCAAATTAATTGCAAAAACAAAAAGTAAATCTTGTGTAAAATTTAAAAAATGGACTAAATTTTGCCATCAATAAGATATTGATGGCAATAGATCGATTGCCTTAACACACTAGCTTTAAGCTAAGTTTAGTTAGCCAAATATTTTCTTTGTTATGAAAAAAATAAACAAATCGATGAATTATGTTTCTGAGAATAAATAACAAATAATTATTATTCGATTATCTAGCTAAGCGTATGTTTATTACTGTTCTAAGTTTAAATAATAAGCAAAGAAGCAGGCGCTTAATTGGCGCTAATGAAACGGTTTCCAACCTTTTTTTACTATGCCTCCCCACCTTATATTTTTAAATAGATACATACTTTTATACATACTTTTTAAAAAAATTAATGGCTCGTGCCTTTCAGCTTAGAAACCGCTGCACTAGTGTTTAATTTACTGCAAAGACACTTAACATAAATTATCAGTGGTGTGTATTTATGCGAGATCTGTTGTGTAAAAAGCATCATATTGAAGCTATTATGCGTCACTTTAGATACGTTCTTTTACTAAAGGCTATGGTTCAATAATTCATTTAAAATGTAAAATAATAATTTAGAACAATCAAGGGTTTTAAAACTGTTTTGGTATTGTATTACTAATGATTCGCAGCAAGAAAAAAGTAAGCAACAATATAATAATGATAAGTATACTGTATAATATAATATAAATATAACACGGCTTTTTAAGAAGAGCATGAAGCCAGCCTTAATTTTCATCTGTCTCCTTCTCTCAGCTTATTTAAAAGATTAATGTACTTTTTGTTTTTCATATAAAATGTATATAGCTTCCTAAAAATAATATCCGATGAAATTCAGTGGCCCGTTTCCTGACACGTGTTTTAAATTGAATATTTTAGCAACTCACTCTAGTGACTAGTGGAAGATATTTTACAAGAAAATTTATTCACTTTACACAGGCTATAGCTCGCAACTTATTGAACAACAATTTCAGGACTGTACAGAGAGTAAAAATAGACAACGGATTGTATTATATTGAATTCTGCGGTTGGGGTTCTTGGCATTGTAAAATAATAATAAATATAACATAAGCATAATAAATAATTGTGAAATTTGATAAGAAAGTTATAAATAAATGTATCTATTTTTATATTTAAAAAGGGAAGTAGTTTTCAAAAGGAAATTATGATTTTATTTTAATTTACTATCAAACAAATCACACGTCAGAATATTTTTACAATATCCAATGTAGTAGAAATTATTGATCTTCACAGCGTGTAGATCTATTTTGCTTCAGTGATCCAATATTTAACCATATTGTCAGAGAAAAGTTGGAAGAAGTGTATTAATGTCTACAGAATTCAATGGATGTTTTATATTTAAATGGTACCAAACGTCTAAAGTATGTGTGTTAATCAATATAAATTAATATAATCCTGAAAAAACAAATCTATTATTATTATTCAGGCAGAGCCAGCTCAAGGTGCCGGTAACATGAGCAGTTGCCTGAGGCGTCGTATGATTAGGGGCGTCATCAAAGATATTCCAATAGAAAAAATGAAAATGATGGATAAAATATTGTTTAAATTTGACACTTGTAAGATGGCAAAAGTAAGTTTTATATAAAGATATAAAAACGGTCACGCAAAAATGCTTAATTGCCAAATCTGTAGCATAAATTCACGTATTTATAAGTCTAATCGGAATTGTTGTACGATAAATTTTTATATAATAAAGTTATTTCTATGTTTTTACATTTTTTCGTCCTAATTTTTTTCTAAAAGGGGCGCCAAAATTTCCAGGGCATCAGCAACGATGTCAGTATATTACTATCAAACTCTATAAGCGTCATGAAATCTATTGTATAATCTTAAATATTATTTAAAAATAATAATGAAATTACCTACTAGTTAATTAATGTTTTATTATGACATGTTGCAACTCGTTAATTATTAGATATACCTGAATGTAACCTACAAAACTATATAATGCAATTAAATATTATATTTAAAAAAGTAATATTATTCGTATTGACAATATATTCATTAATATACTTGCAACTGCGTACTGGGACGAAAATCTTGCCTGATACTTTTCTCCAGGCAGTATTTTGATAAGAGCATTTTTAGCATTTCTTTATTGGAAGTAATTTATTAGAATCACATGCCATATTGCTACTCTTTTAAAGACTTTATAGATTTTAGACGACTTAATTTACGTTGAACAGTCGTTTTGATTTTCAATAAATTATTTTAAAAATATGTCGAAGGTTTTTTTTCGTTTGGACAAAGCCTGGTTTTGAAATTACACCCAGCATTGAAAAAAAGTCAATGAAGTATTATTATTTAAAAAAAAAGATACAGAAGTGACACAAGAATTTTAAAAGTTATCGACGTTTTTCTGTTAAATTGTAAGGAGTTCGTAACGGACGATGTAAAAAATCGATATAAATTTTAATTACAATCGCTGAGACGCCACGTCAAAAAAACACATTTTTTACGGATGTATTTATTTTACATAAAATCTCCATCGAGCGTTCCTGAAATTTTTTCTCATTTAAAGCAAAGTTTAAATATACATAATTATTATTTTCCTTTCAAATATATCGTTATTTTTGATATTTTACCGTTTCTATATTCAATTTGAAAGAAAATATGTTTCCATTACAAATATATTTCCATCAAAAGAAGCTGTTATTTTGTGTGATATGTGAATTTGACTGCGTTTAAATATTTTTTTGTCATTTAAGCCCGGCATGTAAGTAAAAATGATTATGTTAATGTATTTAATTAAATTAATTTAATATTAATTCTCATGCAATAGATTATTGTATTATAGTACATACGCATTTATCCATTGGACCACACAGATAATAAAATAATTTAAACAATAACATTGAGTTTCCACTTAGATGTTTACTTGATTTTCTTTCCATCACTCGCCAGATCTGTAATACTGACGTATACCATGTTATCACAAACGTGAGGCAGTTTTAAAAGTGGCAGAAGTGTCCCAGGACCAGCTTCTTAAGACTTAAGTTGGCGGGTACTAGGGTGTGCGTGATTCCTATTGTAAATAACTAAGCCCTGCTAAAATCTAGCCTTACTGAGAAGACATCTTTTCTTCCTCGTAAGATTTCGCATTTTTTTTATAAGCTTGAAAATTATCATTCGTCGAAACCATGTCTCCGTGGCCAACCATTTCTATGACCGGTCTAATCAATTTGAGGAACTTTTCTTCTGATCGATATATGAGGATATTTCCAGATAATGTGATCGGCATTCTGCAATTTGCCACTTAAGTATGTAGTAAAGTTATATTGTAAAAGACCAAGCAGAAGAAACTTGGAGGAAAAACCGCCGTGACCTATTATGAGCTGGGAGGTATATTTTGTAAGACAGTCAGGTGTCATCGAAATTATAAATTCGGTGGAGTCAAAGCATAAGTATAGTCTGAGAGGGTGAAAAGCAACTATCAAGCAGGTGACAGAAAATTTCAAATACGCCAAATAGTGACCACTTGCTACACAAAACGAAGATAAAAACAAAAACTTTTGTGTTCACTAAAGAAATATCGCGGAGAATCAAATAAATTTGATGATGGCATTTAGTATTTGTCTTCCCGATAGCGTATTTGGTAGCGTGCGTGCCTAGCAATCCGGAGAATGCGGGTTCAAATCCCCTTCTGTCGGATTTTTCAAATCCGAAAATGCAGAACTGGTTGCCCATTGGGTTGAGTAATTGTCTGAAAAACAATTGTTGTGAAAAATAATCTGTCAAGTTGTCTTCACACTGCAGAGATCCATATACCCCTCTTCCGTAGTGGATAATCTTCACACCGTGTAGATCCATATGCTCCACGTTGAGAGCGAGCATGGTAAAAAAAATATCCAAAGTGAACTTATGCTGCGACGCGAAAAATCGAAAGAAAATCTTTAAACAAGTATTTTTTGTATATATAGTGTGTCATTGTAAAGCAATAGATTAAATCAATTTAAAAAAAAAATATTGAAAACAAAAATAAATATCAAAAAACGTGCTATATGGTTATTTTATATAAAAAAATACTTCTTCGAAATGTTTAAAATGAAATTTTGGCACAGTGAAATAAAATTTGTTTATAAATAAACCCACATTTGGAGATCAATATGATTAATATTCATATCGATCGTAGAAAGAAAAAAGTACGTAGCAGAATGCATAACAATTAATACATGTTCTATCAAAAGGACGTTTAAAAAAATGATGCCCTGTAAAATTTCCGACCACGAATAAAGGCTTCCAGTTAATTAATTTTATTGGTTAATCTTAAATTACTTATTAAACTAATATCATATTGAGTAAATACAATACCAGTTTTAGTTTTCGTGCGTTTTAAGGC
Organism: Rhyacophila evoluta; assembly: GCA_022683975.1. Taxonomy (NCBI): domain Eukaryota; kingdom Metazoa; phylum Arthropoda; class Insecta; order Trichoptera; family Rhyacophilidae; genus Rhyacophila; species Rhyacophila evoluta. The sequence goes on from JAGVSQ010009687.1 coordinate 8,893, forward strand.
TCTGCTTTTATAATGTTTTGATAATGGCTCAAAATCATTAAATAAACGTTCTTTACACCTCCTGTAAATTTTTTTCAATATCGGCTACGTCCATTTTTATTTCAACTATTAATATGAGCGTCTCATTTTAATAATTCTAATATGAACAGTTGCTTTTTTTTTAAACATCCTTATATTGAGGTGAGATCATATCAATGTATAGTAGTTTCTGAAAGTTAACAAAGAGGAGGAAGAAGTTTTGTAAATTACTTCAGGAGTAAGTTAAGCGTAGCGTATATAACACATTTTTTATTAATATCTATTGTTGGCCCTTATGAAAAGATTATAAGCTGAAAGATATTGCACGCACTTGGTCGGGAAAAACTTTCAAGGATCCTCTATTCCGTAACAACCACCTTTGTTTTTTGCGGCTCGTGTTAAAATATAAGACAACGCGACAACGTAAATCAAAGTGCTCAACTTTGTGTGGGTGATTAATTAAAAAAAAAACAAACAGGAATTAATGAAATAATACACTGAGCGTTGAATGAAAAACTTTGTCGTAAATAATACTGTATATAATATTTTATGCCAAAAGTTTGTATTGTTCTCTATGAATAATTAAATTATCATTTACGAAATACCTGCTCTAACTGCCATATAACGTGCTTGTAATGATATATTTAGTTTTATATGTATTAAGGTATACACAATCAAAACCGTATATAATTTATCAACTTACATTTGCAATTCAGGTTGAATGAATATATCCCTCTGCCCAGTAGCGTAGAAGTTAACGGGATTCGGGCTAGATTTACATCTGTTGATTTTTTTACAATCAAATAATGCAGGACTAGATATCTATTGAGTTGAGTAATTGTCTGCCAAATAATTCTCGTAAAAAATAATCATTCAAAACTTGTCTTCACATTAGAGACCAATATACTCGATTTAAGAAGCGGACATCTTCACACTGTGTAGATCAATATACTCTTGTCTTGGACATGTAATATATTTGTAATATTTAAAAAAAAATTGTATAGCGTTGTCTGTTATATTTATATTATGTTAGGAGTTTTCTTTATTTGATGGTGTTCATTTTTTGTCATATTGTAACCAACCATTTTTTTATTTTTTTGAGTAATAAGTTCAAACATGTTTTGAGAAACTGGTTATGAAAAATATCATTTTTTTGTCGTTTGCCATTTCCGTTTCCTAAATAAAGCATATGGCTCCAACGTGGAATTTTCAGGAATCTCTGCCATCCGCCAGCCGTCTTGCATAATCCCAGATCATGCCAGTAATCTTTAGTTCCACCGAGTAGAACCTATGGATGGTACCCGTTGGTCTTTAAGAAGGCCCAAACCCCATTAATTTGAAGAAAAGACAAACAGTATTCAGGCTTTCTAGAGGTTTTCGCAGTTCGTACCCTAGCCAGCTTCAGCGCCGTGGCCGTGACTTTTAAGTAAGTGCTCTGTTAGCTCCTTATTCCCACGTTATTGGTAAAGTCATACCACCTCAGTTTCGGTGCTTTATTTTTCAAGCTCGATGTACAGTTTTCCTGAGTTTTAATGCCATAGTTTAATGTCATATAGTAGTACTAGCAGTATGGCAGTAACACAAATTTAGTAAAACTTGAATTATGTTTTACTAACACATTCATGATAAAATATGTTGTATTTTGTTATATTATGTAAATAGTATTAAAATATGTAATATATATATTTTTATTTTATGAAAATAATAATACCTTATTTTTACCATGTTATTGGAGAGAATTATACAGTTCTGTGATATATATATATATA
>JAGVSQ010009688.1:0-13437 GCA_022683975.1 Rhyacophila evoluta
CAGTGATCTCACATATGGAAGTTTACCAGTTTTAAATAATTTAGAATTTAAGAAATATCTATTTTACAATAGTTCAATAATTTTAATTTTTTATCTATTATTTATATTTCTATATTTATATATCTTGAGATGTATGTTATTTTTTGTTATAATATGAGTTATTTTGATTGATGGTTTTACATTTAATGGTGTGATCAGTGGCGGATTTAGCTATAGACGAACCAGGCGCCTGGTGCCTCACAATCGAGGAGGACTCCAAATTAACGAGGAGCGAGCCCCGAAAAATTTCGAACTAAAATAAAAATTATGAAGATGAGACCTAAAAAAACGAGAAATTACAAAATTCTGGACGAAAGAGAAATATTCAAGGAAAGTGAGGTCTAAAACAAATAGAAATAATGATTGAGGCGTCGGGGTTTCATAATTGAATGCGCCTGGGGCCTCTCGAATGCTAAATCCGCCACTGGATATGATATATGGAGCCCATGGCCGGAAAAATAGAGATTTACTCGATTAATATAATAAATATGTAAATCTTTTACTGGACTATTATGTTATAAGTAGAGATAAGTGAAGAATTATACAAGCATCTACTCCCCGAATCGAAATTTACGTGAAAATTGAAAACCTTAAAGTTCGGTAGATTACGTGTTTATATCCAATCTACGTAATGCTGTATATATACGATATAGAAGACCAATCAAGTTGAATTTATTAACTCACCTTCTGCTGAAAGCGCCGCTCTAGCTCGCCTCAGCTGTTCTCTCTGCAGGCGTTGGATCACCTGAAGCTGCCGTAGGTGCTGAGGAGTGAAAACAGCTCCACTCCCTTCACTCACTAGTAGCCCTGGTCCTTCACGGGCGAAGAAGCTCTGATCTCTGAATGTCCCATCTCTGTTGAAGAGACCAGAGTCTTTATATCCCTCTGGAGGGCTCAGAGTAACTTGGTCAACGAAATCTGCTGGAGGCGCGCACCCTTGACCTTCGCAACCTCCTTCACAGCATGCCAATCGCACCATTTCATGCTGACTGCACGTGCAAACGCCTTCATCACTTTCTTCGTCATACTGACACTCTTCTCGTATCAATATAATATAATCAGCTTCGAAAAACTCATTGTTTGTCTCGTTAAATATCACTCTGTTCTTCTTTCCTTTTGCCTTTGGAACTTTTTTAAGAAGTGACTTAAGATTTCCAAAGTCTTTGTTATGACGTCGGTCATTTTCAAGTGCTGGCTGATCTCCACGCATATTGGCTTGAGTATTGGCTTCAGTCTCCTCGTCTAATCCCGACTCCCAGTCTTCGTCGGATTGCTCCAAAAGCTCATCATAGCATTCCAAATGCTGGTCAGAATCCCCCGCTGTCAAGTCGAAACCTGCGACGTTAGATGCGTCAAATTGGCAAGAACTTGATGAAAAATGATTGGCGTTTAATTTAAAATATTCTTCGTTGGTTGCCCAGCGTTCTTGGCGCTCGAATTCTTCTAGTTCCTTCGATTCAACGTCACTGCATGTATCACTGTCTATATCATCTAATATTCCATTCAAGACAGGATATTTTTTATTATCGCTATCGGTGTTGAGGGTTGACTCAATCGATAATGTTTTGAAGACATCAGAATTTTCAGTATCGTTTATAGTATCTTTATCACAACACTGATCAGCTGTAGATTCTTTGCTCGCTATCGCACTGGATTGTATTTCGTTTTCAATATCGCATTCAGTCTCAACGAGGCTTTCTAGCACTGATAAGGTAGTAATATCTTCAGGTGCAATATCACTCCTTAAACTGTTAATTTCTTCGGTTGGACTTGACAAGTTATTTTCATTTATGTCAAATAAGTTTATTTTTTTGTAAGATTCTGTAGGTTTTACTTCATTTTCAGTATTTATACAGCTTATCAACTTTCCTTCTAGCCGTTTCAATCTAGCGCTAAATTCGAAGTAATTAAGGCTTTTGCTACTGAGATATTCAAGCGAATCGTTATCACTCACGTTATTTTTGTCGCTGTTGGCATACAATTCATCTGTGTCTATATCAAGCTTCTCAAACTGTTCTTCTTCGATAGTATCTAGTTGGGGATTTTCATCAACTGAAGACTCAACTATTTTATCACTGACATTAATATCGTCAACATTAATCTGATGACACGAACAATTGCATTCACAATTTTTTTCTTCGGCTAAGATCTGATGGACAAAGTTTTCTTTGACAGGTTTGGGAACTGCTGACCGCGAAATTTCTTCACTTTCTCTGGTGTCACCAGCCTCCTCGGTTGGGACCCTACGCCCGAAAAGACGCTTCTTAGGATGTTTTCTCCTTTCGCTGTCAGACTTATCAGTAGTGTCGTGAACACAAATCCTTAAGTTTCCAAAGGTGAAAAGACCGCGTTCAAAATGCGGACTCGCACTCGGTTCACTTTTACTCTCGCAGCAGTCGGGAGCGAAGTGACTTCGGGATTCGCGAGTCACGCGTCCGAAGGCCGAGAGACGATGTCCCGGCGACGTCTGCCGACGGCGAGTGGCGAGTCGACGCCGCGCCGCCCTTCCGATCGATGCGCCGAAGCAGTCGCGCGTGCGTGCGCCCACGCCTTTTCCCGCGCGATTCGCCTTCCCGTTCCTCTCAAAGTTTTCTCCCGCCGTCTCCACTTCCTCATCAGCGACACTGAAAACTTTTCCGCGGCGCGAAAACTTTGAAACATCATCATCGCCGGCTGGAAAACTGTTTTTGCGCGCGTCTTTTTTATTACCGTTCCCCGACTTTTGATCATTCCCATGACTTCTGTTACTCCTACTGGAAACTTCGTCGGTTTTATTTTTTCGTTTGACAGCGCACCCACACTTGAGTACGGTAATCTTTGGAGGATTGTCTCCTTGCGTAAGTCTTTTAATCACGTCCACTAAATCGACTCCGTGAATGCTGACGGAAAGGTCATCATCTAACTGAAGAGTGCATGACGTGTCAGCGCTATCAGGTTTGGCGGTGCGTCGCTCATTTGAGCTATCTCCTTCCCCCGCGCTTCTCGTTATTATGTCACTAATTTGCATTGACGCATCCTCCGAGCCACTGCGAACTTCGCAAGCGCTGGGAGTCTTTTCAGCCATAAAATTATTTCTTTGATTGTTTTGGACATCAAGCGATGCATTGTGTACGGGCAATGCCCCGTCGGAGTCGTTCTCAAATTCAACAAGAGAGCCATCTTTATTATCGCTAATTAACATAGAAATGTGTTCTTCGTCGCTTATTATTTCAACATTATTAAAAGAAGTTACACTTTTTGTTTCATCGCAATTGGGGAATTTCTCATTGATACCTGACGTCTTGTATACTATGGTACTACTTTCATTACAACTTTCGTCAGTGTTATCACGTTCATCATATGTTACCCCGTGAGTTAACGTTTGATTCAATGTATTAGAAATCATCACATCACTTTGGACACTTAAATCATCATCGCCACTTTCGGATTCTATAATTAAATCTCTATACTTTTCTAACACTTCATTATCAAACACATCTTCATTTTTATTATCTGCTTCTAGATTTACAATAATATTTTTATCAGCACTACTTTCTGAATCATTTTTTAAACTTTTTACAACATCCGTTTCATTAGAAGTATCAACAAACATATTTTTATTACTTTTCAAACTTTTATGAATCTTAACATCAGGTGTATGATTATTCACAGTATTTGTGTCGTCGTCAACAATGTCTTTAGTCCAACTATCTACACCCGGATCAATTATCATACTTGAAGAAGATTAAAATACATTTTGAAATTTACAACTAAGCACGTAACTTTTGTCAACACACACCGAACACAATTACTTCATAGATAATAAATCAACGAAAAATTAAACTCATTGTCACATATTTTCACACGCAATAGTGTTATTGTTGTAATCGATGCTGTCACTGTTATAATTAACTTTTCGTGTATAATTTATGTTATCTTTGATAATATTCCTTAATAATATTATTAAAGAAACACTAGAATTTACTGAGTATAGATATTAACACAATAATTTGATTAAAAGCAATTGTTTTTTCTCCGAGACCGCGATGAAGAAAAAACAAAACTCGATGTATTTCTTGTCAATGTTATTGTCCGCGACGTTAACGACTAAGCGTATCTCCGGCGGGAGTGCCGGCTGCCCGTGCTTGTTGGCTTGCCGTCGCAGAGTATTTTTCTGGCCCCTCTCTCGCGACTCGACTTTACCACGGGGAAGTGATGACCCTTTTAATGACGGCTTATGTCAGATCGCACGAACCGGTTGATAAATTCCATTCCTCACACCGACCCGGTTAATAATAATTATGCATACATTAATATTTTTTTTTGATATTTTTGTTGTTGCATCAATTGATAAGTGATACAAAACAGAAGAAAAAATACTCATTTATTTCTTAATTATTATAAATAATTAGCTTCATTTAATGCCTGGCTCTCCCTAGAATTATAGATGTATTTCCATACTTGACAATATTTTAGTCTCTTATTGATTATCGATAATAAAACATTTATAAAGTTGAAGGTAAAGAAGTTGACCTAGAAATGGCAGTCAGTATGTGAAGAGTTATTTTGATAGACATACGGCTAAACAATTTTACATTATTTTTTTTCCAAATATATATATATATATATAGATAATATAGGATCTATAAATTCATGATTATTTAATATATATTTGTATATCTTGTTATTAAAATAAACAGTGTATATTTTTTGGAGATTTAGATATGACTTTAATTGCTTGCCATAATTGAGATAGGTACTACTTAAAAATTCCAGTGGCTTTCAAAATCTTCTATTCATAAAATTCAAAGACCTTGTAAATTAATAGGAAGAAATAGTAAATGAAACATAGTTTAATTGCAACATTTTACATTATAATTCGAATAAATAACCAAGAAAATTAATAAATAATTATTTAAAAAAAATATATTGTAATAGATGGAGGATGCCATTATCACATAATACCCAGTTATTTTTTATCTGGTTATGGGATTACTAATTAAAAAGTAAAGAACTATGATGAAAGAAATAAAAAAATGCTCACTTGTAATATTTATTTTATACTCTTTACAAAATAAGCTTACAATATTGTGAGATATCTAAAAAAATATCACCCAAATGGGAGTTTAAATACGATTTTTATATCACGGGGGTATTCGAATACAATAATTCTATATATTGCAAAGATTGTTACGTTTTTTGATTTTATTTAACAAAGTGAACCGTCATCAATAACCAAAGGTCATTACATGGCTTGATATCAACAGCTGAGAGTTGAGAGCGGCGTACCGGTAGAAGAAATTCGATAGTGTCATCACTCGTATGGGGGCTGCACCATTGTGTCGGTCACGCTTCATAGTCCCACTTCCTGCCCCTGATACCGGCGCTCTCCTTCCACGCGAATCGCCCCATCGGAATCCCCGCGAACGAAGACCCGGGTTCCCACGCACTTCCGCCTCAATCGCCGCCGTGGGACCCCTCACTGTCTTCTTCTTTGTAACATTCGAGCTCTCCACAACACCACTATACAGACAATATCAAATGTTATCTATCGGTGGAATTCCGATCATTTTACTTAACTATTACAACTTTTAAATCAAGAAAATGAAATTACATCGTTTTGCGAAAGTCATTAGTCAATCCATTTATTAACTAACTAATTGAACATCCGTGCCTCGCATCCAAATACACATACAGACGGCTTAATCTGCAAACCAGCTAACCCATGATCTAAAACCGATTTTGATGCCATTGTATTCTGTTGTAATTATTCTATCGCACATAGAACGTACAAATTTCACAAAAAATTGGAATTATCTAAAATCACACGCACGCGTAATAAGCCCCGAGACTACGATAGATGTAATGGCGGCCAACGTCAACAGCGCGACAACACGTTGTCGTCGCAACAACATGCTCACTTATTTATAGCTATGTTACATCTCTGTTGCCGACGCTCTGCCGCCGTGGCATCTATCGTAGCCCCGGCCTAAGTCAACTCCATACAGTAACATAAATTAAACAAAAAAATTTGTCACTCCTGAACATTTTGCGCAATTGGACTTTTCTAGTTTGCATATTATCTCATCGATATATATTATTAAATTATCCATTTATAGAAGTTTCCGACTAATCCCATTCTGATAAAAGAGCAAACGCGTGTTCATTTATCATTTCAAATTCGTAAAGAATAAATAATATATATATAAAATTCCAACCGTATGTCTACAACAAATAAATCTAACAATAACTTTTCATTTCAATTAAAACCAATCATTTCATTATTAATTTATATATTATGTACAATAGGATATTCCCTCCAAACTTTTTTTTCAAGTTTCGAGCTTCTTAACTGCTAAACTTATAATAATAATAAAATATTTTTATAAGTTAAAAATAAGCGTGACAAATGTCATATAAAATAACTAAACATTTGATAATAAAATATTGATTCTTATTTTTGAAATTTTATCACTTCAAACCACAAGAATAAGATTGTTTTAAATTGGTCTATATCAACCACTTTGTACTGTATTTTATTCTGGCTGTAGTATATACGTGTAAGTATAATGTATTATTATATTAATTTTAATTATTATATGACACTATCTACAAACCGTAATTATGAAAATAATTGAATCTTTAATAAATAGGTTATTATTGTACTATTGTGCTGTTTTATTTATGATGACAGACTGCAAAATTATCTATTCGTTCTACATTTTATGAAAATTGACAATTTAATTTTGTTACGTCAACTTTCATAATAATTAATAATTGCTTATATTGTAATTTATTAGAATGCTAAATGACCTCTTGGGCTTTGATATGATCTATTTGGATCGACATGACAATTCAAACAAAACAATTATTAGGTTATAATAATAATGTGGAATAAGTAAAGATAGTTAAAACACTCAAACGCAGTCTAAAGATCACCTAGAATTGATAGAAATAAGATAACTAGAACTGAAACACAAAATAAAACTTATTCAAATAAACATCATTGTATTACTTACATATTTTCTTTCAGATTATATACTTTTATATGCATGTACATAGATTTTTAATCCTCTTACTGAGTCCAAACTTAAAGAATAATTGACAAAAAATCTCTCCAATTTTCGCAAATAATCCTCACGAATATAATTTTTTTTCATCTCTACTAAAAAAATGCTGTGTTAAATTAATCATACATGTATAAGTATATACTGTCAGTATTTGGTGCATAACTGGTGCTAAGTTCAACATTACTTGAGTGACAATAAAATTTAATATGGTGCGGGTTTTCTGTATTTCAAAGTACTGAGAAGTGAAATTGAAAATAGTAAGTAAATATAACCAAGAAAGCTTATTTAATAAATATCTTCTTTTTCTTCTTCCATACCCGCTCCCTAAGTGGAACACATCGACACCACGTGCCTCCTCCAAGAATCCCTGTCACCCTCCAGTATTCTTGTGTCCTCCCAGGTTATACCTACATCCCGTAACTCCGCCGAATACATTCTATAGATAGTATTTAGCGGCATTTTGGGACGCCGACGACCGGTCGGCTTAAAGAATAGGCAGATCAGGTTCAGACTCCCTTGAGGCATCCGCAATATGTGGTTGAGCTAGTTCCAGCGTCGCAGCTTCACTTCGAAAATGATAAGTGGCTACATGGTCCATTGTCTTATCTTCGCATTCCGAACGAAGTAATACCATCGGTTTTTGGTAGTCAAATATAAATATAACGATAAAAAAAAGAATATATAAATATTGTCTAAGTGTCACTCACAAGGTAAAGGTAAATATTTGGGTACGGTAATAATTTATCTTTATCGTGTTATTCTAGAATTTCAACTGATCAAATTATCTAGTCACATTAATAGACCGTATTGAAGGGCATTGAATACTGTTTTATGATTTTGTTCGCAGAATAGAAAAAAGAAAACGTTTAATATACATCTTGAAATTTAATTATAAGCTTGCATTTAAGTCGTTATTTAAATCCAAACTTTTCCTTTAAATCCAGTCGGTATATAAGCGATGATATTAGAACAATACAAAACCCTGGTAGTAAACAACGATTTATATAGACGCTTAGAAGTTTTATATGATAAGTAAATCATCACTTAATAAGCTAGAATTAATGATCATTTTAGTTATAATGTTTAAATAGTGTGTCGCCGCCAATATTGCAGGAACACTTAACTCGATTTTTTAGTTTAAGTCACTTTGTAAAGTTATTTTTTTGCAATTTCTTGTATCATAGCTACATTTTCGTATTAACGCCTAATATTTACACGTTTTATAAACATACGTGTTTTATACAAAAATGTGCTTATGATATCAAATATTGTAAAAAATAAGACTTCACTTTATGGAGTGACTTAATCCAAAAAATCGAGTTACGTGTTCCTCCAATATTGGCGTCGATACATCATAGAAGTATCAGTTTCATTTGTTAAAAATTAACATACTAGCATAACTTTATGTGTACTTTATAAAACCGGCCATCATGTATGTCCATGTTCACCCGTGTTGTTTTGGCGTGGTTCACTTAATTAAGTAGGTTTATGGTAATGAAAATAATATTTTATTTCAATTTAAAAAAACAACAACTTCCTTAAAAGGCCTGCGGTAACCGCGTTCGCTTTCAGATAAGCGAAAACTCATAGAACTGTCAAGTCCATAACAACAAGTTGACGGAAATGTCGCTGATTTCAGATTTCACTGCATAGAAAAATAATATACGGTTTTATCAACACGTAAAAAAGCTAACAGGAGCTTGAAAAGTTCATATATTATTTTTACATGTATCATTACAGCGTCTTCCAAAGTTCCAGATAGAATCAACGAAATACCCTCCGAAATTTCAGTAACGTACAAAACATACGATATCTTCTACAGCAGAGGCTCCCAACCCCGTGCCCCCAGGCGCCATGGTGCCCGCAGAACGATTCGGATGTGCCCGCCATTATTCAACCGAGACACAATTTTTTTATTTTATAGTTTTTTTTAATACATTTCTCTGTGTGTATGTAATTTGAATAGTAATTTTATTATTTTGAAACATTTTTGCTTATTATTTATTAATAAATTAAGAATATAAGAAAATAAATTATGGTAAAATGAGAAGTTATGGAAGGAGTTTGTCGATTAAAAATAAGTGGTGCCCGCCACCCTACCGATATTTTAGAATGTGCTCTAGAGTACAAAATGGTTGGGAGCCCCTGTTCTACAGTATAAAATTCGTTGAAAATCGTCGACATAATACTTTTTACAGATTGTAAGTATACCATCAATAATTTAAGTTATTAAGGTTAATTCATTCAAATAATTGTAAAAACGCATCATTGGTCCATTGGTAATAAAATATTTTCCTAAATATTTTATAATTTTACCTTCGAATGTTAATTTAACAACCAAAGTTGTAGTGAATTACTGAAATTAAATCCTCTATAGATCTTGCAGAGATGCAAATATATTAATAGATAATTTATAATATTATACAATATGTTAAGACATGTCTTCGAATATCAAGTAATAGAATAAATAGAAATCAGATAAAACAATGCAATCAGAATAGGGTAAGCGTGAAAAAACTACTCAGTTCAGGTCATTTTCTTTTGGTAGGTGACGTAAGCTGTGTGTTTATGCTTATGTCCATATGCGTTCTCGCGTTACAACATAATTTAACTGCTACGGTCTAAATTTGGTCTCTTTTTTTTATTGCCAACATAAATCTTTCAATTCGTGTCGACCGGTTCACTATACTAATATCAGTTGCAGTCTCATCCTGAGTTTAAAGCTCACAGTGAACTTTACCTCAAGAATCCCACCAGACATAGAGCATCATTTTTTATTGTACTTAGTTTAGAAATAGCTTAATAACTTACCCCTGGATCCACACAACTTCTTTGTTGCTTAAAATTATTATAGATTGTCTACTTTTCATATGCAGTTATTAAATTGTTCATAACGGTTACTGTAATTGGCGAGCCTCCAAAGGAACGCATGCAGACATTTTTCTTTCGCCATGTTCAGTAAACGGCCCTTGCGACACATACATGTCAAGCTTATTCACTTCCCCCATGCAACAAAGAGGCTTTTTTACGGAAGATTTCGACGAATTCATTTTTAATACTATTTCACACGTTGCTAAATGTGGATTATTTTTGACTAGCAACTTCAATTTTTTATCCTCGACTGCAATATGGTGACCGCTCTTATTTGTCTTTACCGTCAAAATTTCATCCACGAGATGTTTTTATTCACCAAAATCATGTGCGGGTGCTAGTTGCACCTTTCCAGAGAATGTTTTGACGTTCTTCCCTTAACTGCAGTAATAAAAGATGACGTGTCGAATATACTCTTGATCATCACACGTGTTTGGGGTGAAATATTTTATAAAAAAAAAATATTTTTCTTAGAAAAAACCAATGAGAAGTTGAACCCCTGAAAGGGAATTAAATATAGTTTGGGGATTCTTTGTATTAAAATATAAAAATGACGAAGAAAAAACGAACGCACCAAAAACTCAATGCCACAAAATATGGAGTAAATTAATATTATAATAGAGATGCCAATAATCCTATATGTAACATAAAGATGGATAAAGTTCTTCTGGATTTAGTGAAGATTTTTTAGTGAATTCCTTCTCGTATACGAGGAAATATTCATTATTTGTCGTATAAAGAGGCTTTACTATTATTAATTATTATACTTATATATTAACGACAAAATTACCACATCTGATAAAGAGCAATAGCTCGTATATCATACAGCAAAAAAACTACAAGAGATGAAAAGAACTCTCTATAGTCAATACAATTAACCTAAAAAATTCCGTATTTTTAATATCAATATTTAAAATTAAATTTGAATTAATAATTGAACAAGAAAATATGGGATTCCATCTTATTATACTGATTAAAAAGATTTTTTATATTGTCTGCAAAAAAGTAGTGCCGTGTCTTATACGAGGTATTGCTTTATTATTGCGTGGACTATTGAATGTTTTCTGGTGATATAAATTGGCAGGACTATTATTTTATGAAATTGTCGTTTAAATAAATAAATAAACCATTCACGGTATAATTATTTTGATTGATTGCATTTCAAAGAAATGCATATTGTTAAAAATAAGCTCTTTTGTTTATTTTAAATTAAATAAACCATTTTTACCGTTACACATATTCATATTACATGTTAGAGTATTGACTTTATACATATTAGACTATAGAATTTTCTTTGCAAAATTTTCTTGAGCAGTCTCATATTTTAATAATACGGGATTCGTTTCACAAAGCGAAAGATCTTTCATAATCAATGACAGGCCGTAATTTATTAGCCGGGACAACAACCATACGCTCTAAAGCAGTGCTTCCCAAAGGACGGTTATTCGCTATAAAACATAACTGGTCCTCAAAATGTTAAAGGAAATATCAATATAAATATATAATTAATTTTTTTTTATCAATTTAAAAATTTATACAGTGTGTATTATCGTGTAATGATAAATAAATAACATTTATTTTATGTTGATTTGCAGTTCGATTAATAAATAAAATAAATATATGTATTATAAGTTTTCATCAGTCTGTATTAGAGATTTATTTATATTATTATAATACTTTTTTAATCCCTGTTTTGGCACTCCACGGTAATACATATATTTATTCGCTTATGTAGTAACTATGTAATCAATATAAAAATTACAAATATGCCCTAGGCGCAAATGTTGATATTTTTTTAGATCTCACTTTTCTTAAATATTTATACTTTTGTCCAGAATTTCGAGGTTTTTCGTTTTTTATCCCTCGTGCCATCTTAAAAGGTTAAATTTCTTCCTTCCTCCAAAATCTCACGGTTTTTTGGTTTTTTTTTTTCTTTTGTAATTATAATATGATTTTTTTAGACATTTTTACTAGCAATATCATTGCCATTATCTTAAATTATTTTAGGTAATTATCACAAAATAATTTAAAATAAGATTAATTTTTATTAAATTTTAAAATTGTACCGCATCTTAACAGCGGCTACAAGACGTTGTTTATCACGCGCGCGCGGTATCAAATTTCCATCATATGGCGGTTTCAAATTCGCTTTGACTATCGAAAATTGCATCACCATGCATGCCAAAATAATAAAGAGTGACAATTTGTCTATGATAATCAGTCAGTTTTTTAATCGATGGTAGTGAAGACGTGTCCAGTTAAAATGGAGAGAAATACGAAAGGAAATGCGAATGTGCCTTCTACCTCTAGAGCTGTTCAATCTAGATCTAATAGAACCCCGGTAAGTTGAACAATATGAAAAAAAAAAAATTGTATTTAGAATCTCATACGAATTATTTCTTATGTCCGATAAGAAAACACGTAGGTACCTTACAAATGCACTAGTGTCAATGCATTTCATGAAGGGCCTACTTAATTACGTATTTTTCAGTCGCATGCGTTATTGTACTAAATGATTCAATTACTGTTTTAATAAAATGTTTTCCTGCTTTACTATACTGCCGTTTTAATTTCTTTTACGCGATTGATTATCAAGGGAACTAATATATTAACATCCATTTGTAAAAAAGTTTGGGAATCTGTGCCCCAGACAAACATTTCAGCTTTACAAATTTACAAATGTTTTTTGTTTATACCTAAACATTCGATATAGAAAAAAATAGTTTCTTTTGCAATTTAAGCCTAGCATTTCGGATTTTGAAATGCATCATATTATCAAAAATTGCACAAGCCCGAAACACCAGGATAACAAAAAACATAGTGATCCAATATTTGATCAATAATGTAATCATTAAATTTATACATCCCACATGACTGAACTATTAGAGTTTAGATTATATTGAAGATTAGTAGATAGAACAATGCTTATGATCAATGTGTCCAACTGTATCTATAATACTTTATCATAGAAATTGTTGTTTAACTACACTCCTCTACTAAGTAAAAACACAGTGTCTTACAAGTAATACCCCATGTAAATACTATGTTTTAACTTAGTAGGGGGTACATGTATATAGAAAATCCGTTATGATCTCAGATCTAATCCAATAATTTAAAGTTTTCAAGAAACCATAATATATATACATATCATTGTTCTCAGTGGAGCAGTTGAAGCCAATTACTCCAGGCGCATGAATCATGGGGGACGTAAGTTTTGGTAGGAAATAAAATTTTTAAAGTGGTGGGCGGGCTAAAAAAAAAAACCATAACAATAGGATGGCAGTAAAAATATTAAAATAGCCCAACAGTTAAAGAAGAGTTAAACCATAGGGAACGCAATGATTTTACTTGCTCCATAGCATTGAATATGTAGCTGTGTTGCTGATTTTTCTACCTTCGGTTATATTGTTATTAAGCTTCTATTTTGATTCCAGGAGCCCTCGAGGATAATGAAAAAATTTCCCTTTCAGAATAATTG
>JAGVSQ010009689.1:0-13436 GCA_022683975.1 Rhyacophila evoluta
TTTTTTCAGTACCTCTACACTATCCTATAAAAACATGTCGCAGCGAATGTGTTAATGGCTTAATAAACTCGTAGGCACTAAGTCACCAAGTCCAAGAAATCCTATAATAATGCAACACTCTCGAACTTATTCCAACTACACGAAATCGTAGGTGAAAGAGATCTAATTATGAATATAATTGAACGTATCGTGATAGTATGGGTGGTTTTATGTTCCCTTTTCAATTCAAATTTTGTCGTCGATTGTATTTAATCATTTCCATGTAAGTTGTTTTTATGTTTATAAGCAAAGTGCGTTTTATGTTCCAGGCAAATTTTGTACGGCCGACATTTTTATTCGCCAGTTATTTGTCAATATATATTTAACAGTCGTGGAGAACGGTAGATAACAATTTATTATAGAGCATGTAACGCCGTAACAATGTGTTGAAATTATTAAATTAACAAACAGGATAGCCGCTATTTGGGCACTGAAATCCTCAATTGATACATAAACGACCATTACACCCTCTTAAAGTGACTGGATAGTATACCACTTAGGCTGACGGCGTCATTGAACCATATTTCTTTGAGGGTGTTAAAGGCAATGCTGTAAGAGTTACTGATGATATATTGGTGAACTTTTTTGTGTCCGAATTGGATCGATCGACATAACTCGTGTTACGATGCAAATTTCAGCACAAATATGCACATCGGCCTAGGACATAAAACGCACCCATATTGTACGATATAATGAAAAATTCATAGATTAGTAAATTTAAATTGTATCACACAAAACGTGCATTTGATATTTACGCAACTCTAACTGCAATTTTCATCATTACGTCAGCCGTGGTGAATGCTGTCGACGATGATGATTCATCAGCCTCGATGTCTGCCAAGAGGCCGGCTGATAACTTCCGAGAAGCTCGCGTCACTCTCGAAATTCGTTCACCTGCGCATTATAATAATATAACTCGTACCCCTTAAATTCTATTTTCGTCGCCAGGTATATGATTTAACCATTAATCATGTATATTTTCAACGCCGATCCTTTATCGTGATCTCAATTTCATGACGTTTACTTGTATTATTATTTGACGTAACCAGCTTATATCATCAAATTATTGTCTATGATATTTTAACTAGGCATTCAAACGTTCTAAATTCAAGTAAATACTTCAGACATGGTTAATTTTCTTTCGACAATAAAATGCATTTCAGATTAAGTACCGTTCAATAAAATGTTACCTACGTTTAAAATATTATATTTATAAATAATAGGAACCCGTGAGTTAATACTTTTTATTTAATTTAGATATTAGAGAGATTCAAAAGTAATATAGACTTTTAATTTTTATTTTCCGCGTTTAAATTATTTGTGAAATTGGAATTGTTCCATCATTCACAGTATTTGTTTTTTATTATTATTATTCTGTGTGTGCATTGTCACAGCGATATTGAAATAGTGAAAATATTTAAATTACCCACTCGATTATTTAACCTTGACTTGTTCTTGACCGGTGTGTATTATTTCATAGTTATGATTTATGACATAGAAGTATTAATAATTTGTCAACAACCGTGAAGCTTTTCCGAAACTCCATCAGACATAATCATCTTTGAATCAATTAACGAGTCCGGAAAAATGGCTTCAATTTTACTAATTATAACTTCATCCATTAGTAGCAAAAATATTTAAGTTTTTACATATCGGCGTTTTCCTGTATCGACTGTTCCCTACAAGGAGCTGGATTTTGGTTTTAAAGTGCAAGTAGTAGGACTCAGTGGATTTGGCACCACTTGCAACATCAGGCATTAACTGACTATGCTATAGGAATAATATTTATAATCCGAAGAACGACAGCTTGTTTCAAATTATTTCCTCATTTTATCTTTTAATTGCAGTTGAACCTCTACAAGACGAGGATAAAGGTTCCTACGATACTGAGAACACATCACACATTTCACAAAGGGATTTGAATAAGAGAGCACCTTATTTTGTGAAAATGTTGTAAAGCTCCAACTCGTATTGTGTCTGTACGATATGGCAACACTGAGAGACATTGAGACAAGGGACACTGTAATATAATACATAATAATTATTATAATACAGATACCGAAGACTCAAAAATAATTCCCAGGTTTTTATTAATTATATATAATAACGTAAACACATTTAAGATTGAATACAAGTTTAAGATTGTCAATTCACTTTTATCTATCTATTTCTACCAGTTTACTAAAAGAATTTATTAGTTATAAATTATATCGTACTCAGAATATGTATAAATTTAAAGAGGAAGCTATTTCGGTAGGAATTTTTTCTCAAAACATATTAAGTAAATGTGCCAATTTATTTGTTGCCGTTTATTTGTGTTTCTCTCCGGTAGACAAAACAAACAATTTAAATAGCCGGGCACGTAATTAAATGTTATAGTCAACACGTTTCGCGAATTTTCCCACTAATGTTTGGCATGTCCCCCGAAAATATTGTTATTTGCCAAAAAACCTAAAAATATTCTAGACGGAAGAAAGCGCAGACGAGCAATATGACGCTGTCAAAATTTAGCGCCACTTTTTAGTTTGTTATGACGCGAGCGATTTTGCGCCTATGGGATTTGGCAAAATGCCATCCAAGTTTATTAATGGCCGACAAATTTAATTAGGTTATGTTTGGTCACACGCTAACTTTATCAGTGCATGGAATATAATAAGATGCACATTACAAATACGCAAAAAATAAGTCATGCGATGAACTTACTCCCTCATTATATCACGCTTTATTTTAAAATAGAGGTAATTATTAACCAAGTATGCAAAATGCTTTCCCAACATTCATTTTTAGAAAGATGTTTTTATTCAATTTGTGTTGAAAATATCTTTAACATTTGTGAGAAACATAGTGTTACAAAATTGTACAAATTTCGTGGATCTAATTATTATATAAATAGTCATACATTACAGGTTTTATCAGCATTTTCAATAATATTTAAAATACAGCACATCTCTCAAGATATTTCACCAGAGCATAATGAAAACTAATGAACATCAATCACTTGCACCACGCACCCCATATTATCGCGTTGAATCGAATGTACCTATTAAGTTTAAGCCATTTATTAACTGAAAATGTATTGCGTGCACACTTTGTTACGAAAAACATGCTGAGACTTATGTACAATAAACTATTCTGTAGATTAAATTCAAAATTTTTGCCCTACGTAATACAATAAAATGGATGACTAGAAAAGAAATAAAATAAATTTAACTTGAATAAGTAAAGTAAATCAATTTTATTTATGTAGTTTTATTCTTATTAATAAACACATATAACTTTTAGTATTTAAATATAAGCATACGGTAATAATTATCACTTGTATAAATGTTCTTGGTAAAAAAATAGCTACATTATTTATATTTAAAAATCAATATATATATGTGTGTGTTAATTTTTACCTATTTTCATCTTGATGAGTTGCTTTAGATATATCTAACACACGGGCTGTTGTTAGACAATGTTTCAGGTAGTATAGTACGTTTTTTCGCTTAATCGTACTAGTTGCTATTTGCTTTTAATGTTATTATTAAAATAGGGAAAAGTGGATTTTTTATTTGAAAGAACGCGTGAACCTTCGTTTCCACATATGGTCACACCCTAACTGCATTTTACTCAACTGTCAAACTGGAAAGTGTAAGCTTTCAGTTTCGCTGATTTGATTGTTGACCCTCACTATTATTATTAAATTGTGTGGTAAAATGATATATTACAAGATTTTATTGTTTTCTATCATCTTACTAGCTCACAGGACGTTAGAAGGTGAACACATGATAGACGCGCGTCCGTCGTTGTATGAGTTTGACATTTGTCAGTAAACATATTGAATGGAGTGGTCTTTAACTACTCGCAAAATAATATGAAGAACTTAGTTGTTTTATGAATAATATGAGACATATGTAAGTATCTACTGAATAGCTCTACATCCAAAATTTGAATTGCATTTAACTAAAATCAATGTTATTGACTTATGATTAAGTAGGTATTTTCGACAAGGTCAGTTAGTGTTTATAACATATTGATATACCCTTGAAATTTTTGATTTTCCTAGACCCCTAGAGTATTAAATATAAATAAAATAGCCTTTATGTAATATCATTTTACGGTTATTGTCAAGCTGAGATATGTAATTGAAGAATAACCCAGTTTACTTCAAATCCAAGCTATTGAAATATACTTGTTGAGTAAAAAACTTGTCTGAAACACATTACTAATTGATTAAATTAATGGCAGAGAGGCTTATATCGACAACCACCGATTATTATACCAATGCTGAGGGTTCGAATCCCACAAATTTGCATATGCTAATGAATTAATTATGTCTATATATTCTTGTCGGATAAAAACATGATGATCTTATTGAAATTTGGATTTATACAGTTGCACAACTAGAGAGGAACTTTGAAATAACAAGACTAAGAAGTATCAATGATAGAGAAAAAATCATTGAGAGTTGTAACACTTTCGCGGACACGTCTGCAATTGCAGTCATTTGTCGCCCGTTAAATGGGACACGTTCGCATATGCAGACATGTTTTTTGAAATCGCGTTTGACACGTTTGCAATTGCAGACGCACGTATATTGAGTTTGTATATGCAGGTTAGAACTTGTTGTCCCAAGACAATACCCTTGGTCAGTCGTTGTTTCCCATTCTATTTAAGTGTCTGCGAAAGTGTTAATGAGTATCCGTTAGGACTAGTAATTCCCTCTACTTGCTTTAATTATTAATTACCAGAAATAAATTCGGTCTAATATTGTTTAATATATATGTATATTTTTTACAGGTAAAATATAAAAATGGATGTCCAAGCACCTCCGAGTACTCCTCTAAACTACCCTCCTCCACCGCTGAATCATTCACACTCTCAGACGCCTGATGATCATGTTCCTGTTTGTCGCCGCTTTATCAAAGGATCATGTCAGCGACCCAACTGCCGCTTCCTCCACAAATTAACCAGCCAGGCGATCAAGGAAAACTTCAGCTTCTGCCACGACTTCCAGAACAATAAATGTGAAAGAGTCAACTGCAAATTTCTTCACTGGACTTTGGATGAAGAGGAAGAGTTTCATCGATCCGGGGTTTTTCCGAGCCTACAAATAGCGTCAAGTCCTCCACCTATTCGGTTCCCACCGCCTCTGAATTGTCCGCCCCCCAGTGGCCCTAATATGATACCTAACCCTCCAGTATCAATGCAATACCCACCTCCTCCCTTGCAGAGAGTGAATGAAGTAAATAATGGTGTTTATTATTACAATCAGCAAGCAGACAGGGAATCGTGGGGACCACCAGAAGCTAAAATGCCAAAGTATTCCCCTGATTCAACAACTATTTGCGATCCCCCTGTCCAACGTAGTGTCATCGTTGAGAGATGTCTACATAGTGAAGCCATTGAGCGAAGACTTGCTGTCATGGAAGAGAATGTTCTTCTCGTTTTAAACAAAATTTCACAGCTTGAGAATCGCCACAATCAATTTGAAAATACAAACGGATATATGGTTGACGGGGTAAGTGGATTTTCCACTCAAGGAAAGCTTATAACTTCTACTCCTACAATATCTAAAAGCTTAATATCACCACAAGTCCTGCAGACAGTAACGGGTGGTGTTCCAGTTACAATGGGAGTTGGAAGTATGGCATCGTCTCCCATCATGAGTATAAGTAATCCTCAGGCTGTTCTGATAGGTAGCGCTGCTCCTACCTTGACACTGCAACAGGTGAGTACATCGCGGTCGCCCAGACAGCTAACCTTAGCTTCACAGCCCCTCACCAATGCAGCTATTGGCACAATCACTGTGACCACTTCGCAACCTCAGCAAATCAATATGGGTCAACCAGGACTAGGAAATACTGTAATAACAACATCTTGCCCCCAACAGTTGATCACTACTCACACAGGTAGACAATACACAGCGACTTCTTGCCATCAGCAGATATTGGAAACAGATTCTGGACAACAAATTATGGTACCAAGTTCTGGTCAGCAGCAAGTTATTGTTGTGAGCTCGGGTCATCAGCAAGTTATGGCAGCGAGCTGCAACCCTCAACTCTTAAATAATACGCAAGACAGGTTAATTACTGTCGCTTCGGACCGGCATCCATTACTTGCTGCTTCATCAGATGGGCAGCGGCTACTCAATGGTGACACCCAACTCATTGTCACAAATGCAGATCGGCAGCGGATAGTTGCTCTTGACCATATAATTACTGGTAATTCTCAACAGCGACTTATGCCACCAACACCGACGCAGCAAATTATTTCTTCAAGGCAGCAGTCTCTTATGTCTCAAAGTACGGCACAACAGCTCATTGCTGTCAGCTCTGCCCAGCAATTGATTGCTTCTAATTCACAGCAAATTATTACAGCAAACAACCCGCAGACTATGACGATAGCAGTATCCGGAAACAATCCTCAATTGGTCGGACAGCAACTGGTTTTGACTCCGCAGGCTTCACAGCATCTGATGGGTGCAACCTCCCAGGGTGTAGTTATATCCAACTCCCAGCAAGTCCCTATCATGTCTTACTCAATTGTGAATCAGAACATGTTGAGGCATTAGATTTTCCATGATCTCTCATTGTATATTAATTATTAAAAATACCTTATATTATTAATAAGTGGTATTTTCTCTTTTTTTAACAAAATAAAGTTGCCCCCAAATAAGATTTCCTATAAAGAAATCATTAAAATCAGTTACACTATATAAAATAATGTAAGAAATAGACTTTCAGTTAACAGTTCTTAGTTTATAAACTGTCTGTAAAACTCCACCTTGTTCCCACTCCAAACTGTCAATTGCTATCTGCTGTTGATCAGTCGTCTGGGGCTCAAAATAATATTTTTCAATACAACCCGCATGTTTTTGTTATTTGTATTTGGATTCAGGGCATGGCCTAAGAGCGATTAAATGAATAGTTAACAATTGATCTTCTCAAACAAATGTTACAAAGCCTATGTATGACGCTATATATCCTCCATTTCAGACTGAAAATAATCTATTTACTTAAATCTATTTACCACAAAATCAAATTAATAAAAAATGTATAGTTACTATACTATATACTCAAATATATATAGTAACATCAAATTACCATGAATGTGACAGCCCTAGTGATATTTATCATATTATCTCAATTAAACTACATTGGTTTATCAACATTATCTTATGGAATATGATTCCTTGAAATATTCAGAAGAGTTGTTTAAGTAAAAAAAATATATAGTCACTCATAATATTAAAAACAAATGATGGGCTATTGACTTCTCAGTAATAACTCAAAGCGCAGATCGGTGAACTGTTGATGATAAAGCCGTTAAGTCACTGTTTAAATATATATGTGCCAGCGATGTAAGGTCAAAATATATTCAGGCTAATATGGTTATGTATAGATATTTTGAATATGAATAATTGTGAGTGTTAAAATGCATGTCCATTAATAATTTGTCAAGTGAAGTATTGTCAAATGATTATATGTTTTTTGAACTTGGTCACTGTCCATTACGCACATTTTCGGTAAGAAAATATGTATCATACTCAAATGTTAATTTTTTTTGTCATATATGCTTGTTTCCACATTTTAGCAGTATAATTGTACATAGTAATAACTGCATGGTGTCCGCTGATATATAATAATCAAATAATTACAAATTTCATGTCGTACAGAATTTTTACTTTACTTATATATTATTGCTTATTATGGCCACATTATTTATGGTTTGTAACTTGCAGATTGTCTCTAAATAACAGTGAATGTTTTAGTGTAGTGTCAGCGATAATATAAATTATGTTGATTTTACACAGTACATACTATTGTATTTTTGGTTTAGTTATAATTTATAAGTGTTAAAACTTTGTTTAAATTCATTGTGAGGGATACACAATTATAAAAATAAGCCTAATCTTTTTGAAAATAAGCTTGATAAATGTTGTTGTGGAGACTGAAAATGATCTGTTGGACTTTGTATAGCGTGAGGATAATCAAAATTTTGTTTCAGATAAACAACTGGTATTTCATCTTTCTATAGGCTTCTCTCCGTAGAATATGTTTAACACATTCAGATATTTTTTAGGTTGATAGCAACAGCGAGATATGTGGGAAAAATCTAGAGAAATCGAATTTAAGTATTTTTTCCTTTGTTCAACTTCTGCGTGTATTTTTTTTAGCATGGTCAACTGAGTTTAAAATATACATGGCATAGACAAGTGTCCATTATTCTAGTCAATCAACAAAATATTTTATTACATTTATCATATTTACTCTCATAAATAATTAAAAATTATGGTTTTTATTCTTACCAAAATTTTGATTGTTCTCATAGTGTGAATAATGTGATAATGTTGATTTTAAATCTCTAAAATTGACAGGTGTAAATATTGTGTTTTATTAGTTACTATGTAGAATATTATAATATGTGAGTTAGAATGTTAAGATTAATAATTATGTCACTATTTTAAAGATAACTACCCAAAATTAATACACCGAATATTAAATTCTTTAAAACATTAAATCCATGTATTTAATTTCTTAATGGAAATTTATTTTGAATTTAAAATTTACAATAGACTGTTGTACGTATTCCGAATTCTTGTATGAATAATATTTAATGCGATGTCAATATAACACGGATCATTTATATTTTGGTCGTGTATATATTGTATATTGTTTGTATGCATAAAATACATCATAGAACTTGAAGATCTAGAAAATTAGAATCATATTGAGAGACATCAGAAAATGGTTTTTGTAGATCTGAAAAAATTTCAAATAGCTGGCACACAATGACAAATTCAAAATAGCTGCAGTGACATAGCTACCAAGGCGCAGTTGGAACAATCGCTCCAGGCGATGATTTTACTTTCTCCAGGACGCTGAATATGTAACTATGCCACTGAATAAATAGCTGGAATATAGAACTAGTTTTGGAAATTGTATAAACCTTTGGTTTTAAAAAAAAAGTTTTATTCTGTGTTTTAATTTCGTGTAACAAATTATTCCAATTATTGAGGAATAATTATTATTCATGTCATAGAATATTGTTTATAATGTTAGTTTTATTTTTGTGACCTAAACTGTTTTAATTTAAGATGTTATATATTGTGATGATGAGTACAGTGAGTTCTTCATGATGAATTGATTCTCGAAGTAGCTGTGGTTTTATGAGAAACAATTTCAATATCAAATTGATTGTTTTTAGAGATTGTGCAGAAATCTGGAATGTCATTTCAATGGGAAATGACAATAAGAAAAATATGTTATAGGAAATATACTGTGAGTATAAATTATATTCATAAGATAAATATGTGCATTTTATTTGAATTTTATTCATTGCATAAAATCACCTTCCACCAAAAAAAGACCATATCCACTTCCTAAGTAGAGCACGTATACACGACATGCCTCCTCTAAGAATCCTTGTCGCTTGCCAGAATTCTTGCCCTCTCCCAGTGCCTTACGGCACCCCGTAACTCCACCGTATACATTCTATAGATAGTATTTATCAGCCTTTCATGATGCCGAGACCCAGTTGGCTTGAAGAACAGGCACGTCACGTTAGGACTCTTGAGGCATCCGCAACATGTAGTCGATCATTGGAAATCATCAAAATTGGTAAATTAAAAAATTGGTTTTCTCCTTAATTTGTTTTTATATTATAATATAAGAATGAAACTTGAAATATGGAATGAATCACAGTGAAGTGAAGAAGCAATGTTGGATTTAAGTCAACCAGATACTAGGATATTTTAGGAGTCTTAACCCATCTGTCTTATCATTGAACCAGCATTCCAGAAATTTGCCTATAAAGAAATCAATAAGAAATAGTTGACAAATGTTTGCAAACCCTCAAAAATAAAGAAGATTTATCATGCAGACGCAACAAAGGAACTCATCTTTGTTTTATATATATAAGTTCAGTTAGATGTTCTTCAATATGTTTGAAGGCTTGTGCTTCCACTTCCACTAAGCCTTTTTTGTCTATCTATGATAACTTTGTAGTACCATAGTAGCTGTATAGTTATACTGGAAATATATTGAAGAAGAACACTGATTGTTAGCTATGTATCTATGTATGAGTGGCTTCACATGCCAAGTAATTAATATACAATTAATGAGACAAGATTGAAAAATGAATGTAGTTTTGAACTTTTTTATCATACATAACCAGTCTCATTTGATTGGATATTTTCAATAAATAGTTCTTGATACAGTTGATAGGAAACAATTCAAAAATCTATTGAAACTAGAATTGGTTTACTGAGATCTTATATGTCAAATTATTTAATATTCTTACACCTCACAATCCATGATTAAAACCGAGTTATAAAGGTTGTCTTGACAAAAATGAATATGGATACAGTAGAACCTCAATATAATGAACTAATGGAGGTGAGGTGTCCATTAAAGCCAAAAGCCTGTTATATAAATACATAGTCAGTGAATTTTCAAGAAAAGAATACAGTTTTACTTGCACCATTCTTTACAAACAAATCATCATGTGATACCCAGGGTTATCTTCATCTATTTCCAATTAGTGTAAAACATTTTATTCCCATACTTCTCCAGCATTAATTATTCTGTATTGTCCTACAGAAATCAGTAACATTTAACCCTTCTAAATCTACATCTGTATCTTGACCATCAAAAAAATTCCTTCAACCATTTTCCAGGGTTTGCACTTTCACTTTTTATGGATAAGTCCATTATATCGAGGTTTCACTGTATATGTGGAAATAAAAACACCATTCTGTTTGATGACAATTATTTACTTAAGATTGATTATAAATAAAAGATAATTATTGAACAGGAAAACATATAATCTTGAAATCAATGTTAATGACTAATATCTTTCTGAATGCTGGACATTCAGAAGATCACTAGACTGTACAAAGTTAATAACATTCACTTCGTTTCCTTTTAAATCTGAACTCACCAGTTCATATGTGACATTTTCTGTGCTATTTACTGATGAAGTACCTTGATAATCACATGGTGGCTCTGCCAGCCTGATATTACTCTCAGTTCTTACATCATCGTCTGATTGGTACTCAACGTAAAAAGGATTCCTGGACACATAGTCAATATTCCTCCAATTGCCTTCAACTTGCGGCGAATTTGTTTTGGCATTATCGATCTTTTTTCTTTCAAATGCTGAAAAACTATTTTCTATTTCATATGGAAGTCCGTTAACCGTATCATACAATAAAGCTGTGTTTGTATTATTAGCATTATATTCAACTTGATATAGCTTATATGCACCAATTTTACTGTTTTCATTGATTGACTGAAACGCAAACAAGTGTGGTGAATTATCAATAACTGACTGCACTTTTTCGATATTTCTGATAATCTTTGGTTCTTCGTGTTGGTTATTTTCTGCAGCTACAACACACAAATCAGAATTATTTCCAATCAATGAGACATCTTTGACATGATGTCTTTTCAAAATGTTGATATTCTGAACAGTTACTTTGTTAACACATGATTTCTTCATGTTTACTGATTGTTTGTTTTCTTTAATAACAAAAGTTCCAGGTTGAATGGTCTTTTCTGTGTAAAGCACACTCATTTGCTGCACTGGAGTATTAGGTGAGATTGTTGCTGGATGAGATCTTTCATTTATTATGACTGTTGGCATGGAATCTTCTATTATTGCTTCTGATTTTACTTTACATGTATTATTTTTTGCTTTATTGGAATTAATCGTTTTAACTTCATTTTTAATTGCTAGTTTCTTATGCTGTTTAATGTGACGTACCTAAAAACAAAAATAAAGTGGATAAATCCCTTAAATAATCAAATTAATATACAAGCAAAGTAAATAAGACAAGTCTACTTTTTTGTAACCGAATCGTTTATGTCAATTTTCAAGAAGCACTTCTGTGTCTTAATTTATATCTTTGCTCTACAAGTGGAACATATGGATCTACGCAGTGTGAAAATATCCACTTCGAAAGTGAAATATATGGATCTCCACAATATGAAGTTGTCTTAACAGATAATTTTTCATGAGAATTGTTTGTCAGACAATTGCTCGTATTTTTAAATATCTGACAGATATGGAAATCGAACTCGCATTCTTTGGATTGCTAGGCGTGCTGGATAACCTCTGAACTACTGAGGCTACTATAATCAGCGGTTCGAAACAGTATTTAAGAATTATTCGGGAACAGATACTGGTGAGTCGAGCGATGAATTCAATTGTAATTATACTAACATAAATTGCTGTGCCAATCCTAAGAAGAAGTCAATGTAAACTCATAAGCTACCCAGTTAACTCAGTTAAAGGGTTAAGTAGACGTGTTTTGATAGTGGGTTAAAATATCAAATATTAAAAATTCAAAGACACAACCGATTCTAATGGGTTCAGCTATTGGCCTTATGAATAACAATATTTCAAGAAAAGTCTTCATATTGTGAAGATGCATATATTATAGTTCACATTTAAAGTGGAGTTGGTTAAAAAAAAACCTTGCTGATTTACCAGAGCAGATGATTGGGTGAATCCTTTATTACATTCTGTACAAACATAAGGCTTCGACCCTGTGTGTATTCTTTTGTGTGCTGCTAAATTACTCGAATTACTGCAAAACAGATAAACTTAGATTAGATGAAACCACAGCAGTTAACAGTAGATTGAAATTCTTTTGCATGCTTAAGATAATATATATATAAATAGACAGTTCATCCTTAAAGACATCTGTAACCTTTAGGCCATCTTGAGAATTCTCTCAGACACATTTCAGTGAAATTTCACTTTAAAAACACTGCGACACGCATCTGATTTTAATGACTCGAATACATAAACGACAACCATACATACAAGAGAAATAGGCATACCACCATTTTTTTTTCTTGCTCTTTTCTAATCGCAATTTTATTAATAGGTTATTAGTATATTTTGAAAACAACCAGTACTATAAATGTATACTCCAGAATAATATAAAATTTATTATATATTATAAGAGGATACAAGTTCACAATGATTTTTAACAATTCACCGGCAACAAATTGCAAACTTTAAAAATTAATTAATTGAAATAGGACTAAAAATATGATTTTTTTTATATCTTTCTTGAACTAAAATATTGTAAATATAAGCAATAAAATAACATGTTGATATCGACCTGAAAGATTTCCCACAGTGTTCACATTTATATGGCTTCTCTCCTGTGTGTATTCTCATATGAGTCGACAAGTAGCTGCGTTTGTGAAAACCTGGAAACAAAAATAATCAAGTCAAATAATTATTTCTTTCTGTTGCAATTATCACTTAGCCAAGATAAACAATAAAATCAGAAAATATTAGTAATATCAAATCGAAAAGGAAAATACGAAAATAAAGCTGTATATTTTCGACTGATGGTGCTTGATGGAAATTGATTTTAAATTCTATATTATTTA
>JAGVSQ010009691.1:0-13435 GCA_022683975.1 Rhyacophila evoluta
TGATGTTTAACGAGATTGCCTCGGATATTGATATCTTCCACCTAAGTGAGAGCGAACTTAGATGGATGCTATTATATACATTATCAGAATAGGATCTGGATAACTTACTTGGTAGACACTCTTCTTACTTCTGTATAAATATATATATTTGTTGTAATTATTTCTTTATGCTTTTTTTAAATATTTTAATATGTTTTTTAATAAATAAATAAATAAATAACAAACTATCGGGATAAAATATTATAAATGATACAATTTTGCATCAGGTCCAGTATAGTGAGTTTACACCTTTATACAGTACTATCAACGGCAGATGCATGTAAATGCAGCATCTCTGTAGTGTCGTTGTGTATATATAATATATTATTAATGCAATATACCCGGTCAAGAAAATTATTCACGCCACTGAACAATGACTATTTCACACAGTAGACGATAATTACGTTGTGGTACAATTTAGCTTTGTATTTTTTTTTTAAAAGAAAGTTAGGTGAGAATGAGAATTTCAGGGTAAATATTATGAGAAAAGGTAGTTTTTTTATGGATTTAGTAAACTTTTAAATTATAACATTACTTAAATACGAAATCAATGATACATTTAAGTCTGGGACACCTATATCAGCTCGTTACCATCTTTAAGTATAATATAAAAAATAAACGTATGTATTTATTAATTAATTTCAATTTTATATTAATTTGGTTCCGTATTTTTGCCGTATAATTTATTTTTTTATACCATGTTTGCTTTCAAAGTGAAGCATATGTATCTACACAGTGCGGAGATATTCACTGCAAAAGTTGAGTATGTGGATTTCCGTAATCTAAAAATGTCTTAAGAATTATTTTTCATGAGAATTGTTTGTCAGACAATTGCTCGATTCAAAAGGCATCCATTCTTGTATTTTTTGGATCTTTAAAATTCGACAGATGGGGAATTAAACTCGTATTCTCCGGATTGCTAGATCTCCCCAATAACTTACTTGGTATATGACTCTATAAATATCCATAAATGTAATTTCAACATTTGGTACGGATAATTGCAAATATATGGATACTATTCATGGCTTTGTGGAAAAGCTTTCATTTTGGGTATGCTTTCTTATTGTAGCTTAAAATTGAGGAGGAATATGTATTTGGCGACGCATTTTTGTCGACTTATGTATGCGTGGTCTGATTGATAATTCTACCACTCTGGCTAATACTGGTCTATATGCCTCTGATAACTACATGAGAAATCAAGAAATTCAAGTCCTTTTTAGTCCTGAATGCAGAACTAACCTGCCAGTAGTCATGCCAATGCGGAGAGGAATAGTGATGTTAAACGAAATTGCCTTTATTATTGATATCTTTCACTTTTATGAGAGTGAGTTTAGATTGATGCTATTGTATATATTTTTAGAATATGATCTGTCTAACATTCTTTTTTTCAATGTTATTTTCCAATTTATTTCAACTATTTTCTATTATTTATACAAAATTGATTTCACCTTCTTATATAATATTTTTTTTCATCCATATTATATTAATAATTTTTATTGACTTCTTAATGATTTAAGCCAATAATTTAAAGTGTTTTTAGCACATAATAAAATAAATAAATAACTCTCAAACAAATAACCAAAAATATATTGTATTAAATTTCTTGAGTGGTTATATTTGTAGTGTTGAGATTCATATTGACCGTGGAAAGAAAAAATGGTCTAGCCCTCGAATTTCAAAATAGGTTTTGTTCGTTAATTAGAATGTATAAAACTTTATATACTTCCTACCAAAAGTATATATGCTGAAAATGCTGAATTAGTGTCCAAATTTAGCTTTTAAGTCTGAAACAAGGATAGCCTGTAAAATTTGCGATCAGGATGAACGGCTTCCACCTAAATTATTTTACCGTTTTTTCTTAAATAACTTATTAAATTAATATCATAATGAGTAAATAATACATCAGTTTTAATCTCCATGCACTTTAAGGTTTCGCCTGTGTAATGATTTGACTTCGACTCAAAATTATTAAATAAGCGATTTTTTGTTTTACGTGGCTTACGTACTTTTTCCTTTCCACAATCGATATATTCCAGTTTTGGAGAGGACATGGTATACATCTAATTACAAAATATTTGTATCTAAATGAGAAATTCCAGTTTCCAGGTAATTTGCTAACATTCATCTATAATGTCTAGTTAATTAAAAATTAACATAGCTCTCGCGAGCTTTACAAAACCATTTTATTTGGTATTTAAGTACTTCTAATCGGATACCTTAATTGAATTTGGTATTCTGGTAATTTTCAGGAAAATAAGCTTAACCTGAAACTGGCGTACAACCTTATTAAACAGAGATGAATGATTTTTAAAAAACTCAATTATAATTCCTCAACATTATCTCCAATATATTTATAATCATCGACCGTTAAAGGGAAAAGGAGATAGGCCACATATAATTTCTTTTACAAGAGGCACAAGTGATCATTTTAATCCAATGCCAAAACATTACATAGACCCAACCTTGAAGTGCATTGAGACTAAGAGTGATGTTTTATTTACTCAATATGGTATAGATTTAAAATATTTAAGAAAATAGTCCCGTAGTAAATTTTTATTTTATTTGAATCAGTGCTGCGCCATGAGTATGCAGCGCTATTAATCAAAAAGTGCTTTACTTGCAGATCTTTAAGTCTCTACCTATCCCATAAGTATTTGATGAAATTATCTTTTATTTTAAATAAAATTTGTTTTTATTATTTAAATATCATTGCGCATAAAAAATAATGATGAATTTATTGGTTTTTTTAATGGCGCCCACTACGTTCAGGCCCACTTGTGTAGTGCACAATCTGCAGACTAGAACAATAGCGTCCTGATTTATACGTAAGGCATACGAGTCAATTATTCCAAAAAGTTTTCAAATAATATATTATCCCATTTATACTCGTATGCCATAAAAAAGCTATTTTCATGTCTACACATAATCAAACGTTTATAACGTCAAAATTTTGTAATCTCAATCAAAAATATCTTGTAAGCTTAAAATACGTATCTTAAAGCTCGCGTATGCATCTACAAAGCTCGTTTATGAGCCAGTAATTTACGGGTTATTCGGGGTAAAAGCTTTATTTCAAAAAAACAAACCTCTTAGGAAGGCCGATGAAAAATCATCCCCTTATTTCACTTACTTACGTGGCTGTATGAAAAAATACACGGAGTAAAATCTAGGTCGATTTTTTTTTTTATAAAAAAAGCTTTTTTTCGGGTCGTCGCTAAAATTTGTCTTCATTTCGAATATTCAACCCTAATCATCAACAGGGTCCCTGATAATACGTTGGACTTAATATGAATGGAAAACTGTCTGTTTTCATTTTGAACATACACTTCATCTGGTAAAACTATACTGATACAACAAATATATGTAAATGTATAATATTTTCTACTAGTTTTTTTTACAGAATATTTACCCCAAAAGTGGATAATATGAATCTCAACAGTGTGAAATTTAACACTCCAGGAATGAGCTAGATTTTTGCGATCAAAACCTTTCGTAATTGTTTGTATGTCACGAATCTCGTTGTTCATTGTCTAAGTCATAGATTCCCAAATATTTTTGTGCTACCACTCTTTTTTTGAAGAAAAAAAATACTCAAAACCACTTACCAATTCTTTCTCGTTCTTTTTTTGCTTTCACGCTGACCAAAAAAATTTACTTCCTTCCAGGGATTATGGTTTATTGTTTTTCTTAGCTAACCTAATATGGACCAGCGGCCACCATTATTAAATGCCCCCTTTTAAACCCTCGAATGACTATAAATGCTTTTGAACCCAATTAAGAAGGTGGTACCGTCTATTTTAGGAACCTATGGTCTAAATTAATCAACCCATTATATATTTGTATATCGTCACCTTAAAAAAAAACCTTCTCAATAAACATTATAATTTATGATATATAGGCATTTAAAATAATATTGTACTACTAAATATTTAGTTTTAAGAAGTTGGAAAACTCAAAGATTTTCAATTCTAATTTCAAACTCAATATTAAAATATTTTCAATTACCTTGATTCAGACAAAAAAAGATTCTTGTGAGTTTTTCTTTAAAGGCAGATATACATATGAAAGTACATGATATATCGAAAAAAAGTATTGAAATTTTTTTTTCTTATGTGCGGCCCTCGGAAAATTTTAATACATGAATGCGGTCCGTGAGACCGTTTGGGTTGGCCAGACCTGATGAAGATTAGATATAGAAAATACTATTATCAGTTATTTAAAAAAATACAATCTGTATACAACTGTGATAAAGTGTATGATTATAAACCAAAAAAGCTTTATTTTTTCCATTAAAGTCTAAGATCACGTCCCAAGTGAAAATAGCGTCTACATTATTCGTTAAGACTGAAGTATAAATAATATATTATGTTAAAATATGTATAAGTAAAAGTCAATTGTGTGGATATACGTCTTAATTTAGGATACCGAGCTTAAGTCTGTCATTCGGTTGTGGAAATATGAGTGGAATTATTCCACAAGAAATACTCGTAATAAACACAAGTGTGGGGTAATTTGTCTCTGACTTTTGTGTAAAATGGTTTTATGATTTAAGTAAAAAATTATAATCGTAAGCATGATATATAATACACTATAAAGTTCTAAGTTTATTTTTATACTTAATCGACTATGAAAAGGATAACGGACGTAACCCCCAGTTTTTACGAAACAGTTTTTTTTTAATGATCACAATTCCAAATTATTTAAAACTGGTAAACTTTCATATATGAGATTACTGTTAGCGAGCCGAATTTCGTCTTTTGGCATCTTCAGGCTACATTATATGTGGGCAGTGAGCGAATGTATAACATACTATGAAACCCGGGTCGCTAACAGTGATCTCACATTTGGAAGTTTATCAGTTTTAAATAATTAAAAATCAATCAGTCAAAAATATTAATAATCACAATTTAAACTACTTTATACATGTTTTATCAAAAATACCAAATTAGTATCTAAATTTAGCTTTAGATTAATGATGGCAAGAAAAATCTGCGACTGGGAAAAGGGTTTTCTTTTTTATACCATATTCGCTCCCAAAGTGGAGCATATGGATCTACAATGTGTGTAAGTATATGGATCTCCGCAACGCGAAGACGCCTTGATAGATAATTTTTCACGAGGATTGTTTGTCAGGCAATTGCTCAACCCAATGGCCATCCAGTTTTGCATTTTAAGATCTTAAATTAGATTTTAAGATTTTAAATCCGACAGATAGGTAATCGAACCCGCGTCCCCAGATTACTAAGCACGCACGTACTAACTACGCTATCACAATAACAATGTACACAAATTAATACAAGTTTTGTCAATAGGATATAGGCTTTAAATGTCGGGTTAGTATCTAAATTTTGCTTTGAAATTGTAAAAATGAGGTCACGTGAAATTTTCAACCAGGAAAAGGTACTTCTAGGACAGCATTGTATTATTTTTTTCAAAATATTATTTAAATTAATATAAAATAGTGTAAATAAAAATTAGCTTAAAGTTTTGTTTCCTCGGCAGCGTAATTGGTAGCGCCTAGCAGTCCTGGGAATACGAGTTAGATTCCCCATCTGTCATATTTTTTTAAATCCAAAAAAATATAAGACTGGATGCCCATTGCGTCCATACATTGTCTGACAACAATTCTCGTAAAAAATAATCTGTCAAGACGTCTTCACACTGCAGTGATCAATATATTTTACTTTCGGTTGGGATATCTTCACACTGTGTAGATCCATATGCGCCAATTCGAGAGCAAACATGGTGTAAAATAAAAAATAAATTTAAGTCATTTACTTCAAGATTTGCATATCTAAGAAAACCTAAAAAAAACTTTGAAATATCATAATTAAATTCATAATGAAACCAAGTTTTATGAGTAAATTATTGCAATAAATCATCGAAATAAAAAATAAAAATTTTGGCAGATAGACGGCAAGAAAGCTTATTAATAAATTGTTACATTTTACTGACCAAGTAATGAAAGCTTTAAAAATAATATCATGAATGTAGCACGATTCTGGTCCGTGATTCACGGGAGACATTAAAAGAGAATTTCTTCAAAACATCAACGAAAAATACAAAGCTTTTTTTTAAATAGTACTGAGATATTAAGCTTTCTCAGACTATAGACCATTAAATGATTCTAGGAATATATTGTATCGAATAAAAACAACACAATAAATGTAAATAAGAAGGATATTTCATGTTTTGAGTTGTGTTTACAATCATTAAATAAACGTTTATTGAGCTTCCTGTAAAAAAAATTCTGTGTGGGTTACGTATTTTTTTCTTTCTACAGTCAATGTTGTTTTTTAATATCGTATCATAAATACGAATTAAATTGTTTATTAATTAATATTACGAAACTGTGACTTCTAGGACCAAACGCCTTTGCAATGTTTCTTATGACTATAATACTCGTACTATAAGTCGTATTATACAATAATTTATATTTATAAGCATTAGTTATATGAATTATGTGTGAGTGAAACCTCCGGGAGAAAGAATAAGACAGCCATATATCAGATGTAATGGTTTCTTCATGTGGTGTGAGTCTGGAGTCAAATGTCGTGTGAGTATTTTTCACTTTAATGCCTCGGCATTGCTCACCAGGGTTTTAAGCTCGCTGCAATTTATATGTACCAATATATATGTGATAATAAGTTATATATATGACAGAAGTTTTCAACAATCTGTCGTATTAAATCGTTTATCTTTGTTGTGATGTAAATAGAACCATATAAATGACGATAATAATATATATTTTACCTTATGTCAGCCTCTTCCAATTTGATATCATCCTTCTCAAATGCACAGACACCTAAATATATCTCGAGTATTAAACTTAAAGTCATATTTATTTCGTTCGTGTCAAAAAGCTGTACTTTCTTATAAATGTTTCAGTATTTTTGGGTAATTTTTAAAATGTTCAAACATTAAGGATTGCGTGGTCATTGGGCTGAGTAATTAATTGTTTTCAAAACAATTCTAGTAAAATAATAAACTCTCAAGATAAATAAAACACTAGTTTAAATTTTGTCTCCCGGTAGCGTAGTTGGAAGCAGGTGCGCCTAGCAATCCGGGGAATTCAGGTTTGATTCCCCATCTGTCGTATTTAAAAAAATACAGTGCTGGATGCTTATTGAGTTGAGAAATTTTCTGACAACAATTCTAGTAAATAATTCAGAATTTAAAATCAATTTCCATCAAGCACCATCAGTCGAAAATATTAATTAAATAATTATCTGTCAAGACGTCTTCACATTGCAGAGATACATATATTGCACTTTCAAAGTGGATATTTTTACACTGTGTATATCCATACAGTACACTTTCAGAGCAAACATAGTGCAGAATAATCAGGTTTTCATTAATACTAAAAGTGATTTGAAGCAATGGAAAAATGTATGATATTTATTGGATATATTGGTAAAGCCATAGACTTATCTGCTTGTTTAGGTATGAAACTTTGTTAAGTGTCATATTTTGAATAGAGGTAGCCTTCAACTTTTTCTTTGACCTGAGTTTTAAGTTTCTTCTCATTTTATATCTGCTCTCTAAGTGGAGCATATGAAGACCACGTGCCACCTCCAAGAATTCATGTCACTAAAGAGAGACTAAATCTGGCCTGCTTATCTTTAAACCGACTGATTTTTGACGTCCCAGAAAGCCGCTAAATACTATAACGTGATGCAGGTATGACGACCTAGGAGGACGCAAGAACACTGGCGGCTGACAAAAATTCTTGGAGTGAGACGTGTTATCCATATGCTCCACTCAATAGAGCAGTTAAGGAAGAAAAAAAAGGAGTTTTATTTTTACATTTATGTTATGATATTAATAGCTAAATGTATTGAAAAATATAGATATTTCCATTAGAAAATATGACAATGTTTATTTTTAAATGCTGTTTTATATATTCACGATATGAATTAATGCTCGCTTACAAATCCCAGTTTCTCTTGAAAACTAGTAACTATATTTAAAAACTAATATGTTTCATAACGTTCTTCGAAATACAATCTTCTTGAGGGATTCTTGGAGGCAGCGCATGGTGTGTATATACATTTATGGATGGAGGAAGAAGTAAAAATATTAAATTTGTTATATTACAACGTAAAAACTAAATGTCGTTATCAGTATTAAAATGTATTAAAGAAGGTATGGTGTTTTAGTTGATAAATTTTTGAGTGAAGAAATATTACTTGCAGAGATCGTTTTTCTTATCTATCTCACTGGGAAATTTCTGTATGATGTCGTAAATGTCATAAAAGATTTTTATATTACAGCTGTATCATCAAAATAAAAATAATGATTTGTAGACATATGATACCGTTATAATATTGAATACAGATTTCACAAAGATTAATCACAAGTGAAAGACGATATTCATTTAAATTTGAGAAGAGATGACACAGTGTTGAGCTTTTTTCATGAAAGCACAGCATATAAAATTGCTGGAAAAAACATTTGTGTAAAAAAAGCTTTCTTGGAAACAACTGTTTGTAGTCCTCACATCTCGCGTCTGTTGACATTTTAAACCTCAACTGAATCAGCGCAGACATTTTGTTTCATTTTATTTTCAATGCAATATGGACGGGAGTCATTCGTTTTGTGGCGTACGTGTAGGAAAGATTTAACAAAAGGAACTGAGCTTTCAAACACCGTAACGCTAAGTGAAAAGATAAAATAGTAAATGCAATTACTAATTAAATGAAATAACGTTTTCTTGGGAATACTTCTTTAATAAAAGGTAAGCGATAAATTAAAATCGGTTAGTAAAATGCTATCTTTGAAAAATATCTGAAATGTAAATAACAAAAATGAAGCTTTTATCACTGTTTTTATAACAATTGCAATCAATCAAACGCAGGAGCTTAGTGTACGGTGTTTTGTATATTTAAAAGCTTTTAATATTCGTCGTTTTTACGAGAAAGAGGACTACCAGTAAATAGGACTGAATAATTTTGATAAGAGAGTTGTTCAAATAAAAAATTTTAATGAAGGCACTTTGCGTTAATAAAGAATTTGAATTTGATAAGAAGATTTACTTATAACATACAACTAAAGATTGTAAACGAGAATTCTCGGAATTTTTTTTACAAGAATCTCGAAAATTATAAAGTTCATTTATTTTATTCTTTGAATTTGTTGCGTTGTTAATTCAGAAGTAGCATTATAAAACTCTAAAAAATAGTAATTCTAGCTATGTTAGAAATAATCAAGTCTGAATTGAATTCAAAGTATTTTTTTTTAATTCGTTACTCTCCTTAAGACGTCTGTACAACGGAGACAATGAAATGACAGTGTTATAGTATTGTAAATACATTCTTTATCATACGGTCACCATATTTTTATGATCATTCATTCATACTTGCGCAAGTTTACATGAGAGTGTGTAGCCCTCTTTAGAAAAAATGTCACAATAAATCTGTCTATGTATGTCTATTGTCTTCATCATGTCTAAGATGTATAATTATGTTCTTATTCGCCCATCATTATTTTAATTTACTTATATTAATGCAATTACGTATTTAGTTTCTATATTAGCTTTTAAAAGAGATGCTTGCAACAACTTCAAACATTGTTGGTTTTAATTTCACAATTGCAGCATTAAAAAAAATCCAAAATTATAGTACAGTATAAATACGGATATAAATCTTTACAATACTTAGATCCATATCGACTGTAGAAAGGAAAATGGACGTAATCCTGAAGGGGTTTCATTCGATAATCACGATATCTAAAGGATGTAAGCTGTAAATATCAAATACCAAAAAAGGATGGCTTATGAAATTTCGACTATAAAAAATAGCTGTCATCTCATTAATTTCATGAGTTATTCTCAAATAACTTATTAAATTAATATCATATTGAGTAAATAAAGAAACGATTTTAGTCTTTATGCACTTGAGGTGCAATTATGCCTATTTAATGTTTTGAATAGACGTTTTTGTGGATCCTGTAAAAATTTGTCTGCGTGGGTTACGTCTTTTATTCTTTCCACAGTTGATATAATTTATATAATAAACGAGATGATGCTTAAATTTTCTAATGATATTACACAAACATATTTACTCTAGTTTTACCACGAAAAAATTAAAAATGGTATGGAGTGAAAATTGAGATATTTTTTATATTTTGTAATATGCGGTTGAATATAAAAAAAAATACTTAAAATTACATTACACCTAGTTAAATAATTTGATTATCATAATATGTATAATACGTTATACACGTTATATCAAAAAGATGTAAGCTTCAAATGCCAAAATAGTACTTTAGCTTAGCTTCAATGTTTTAAAAAAATGATGGCCTTTCGAATTTGTAACCAGAAAGAAGATCTTTCAACACATCAATTTAATTGGTTTTCTTAAATAATTATGAAATTTATATCAGATTGAGTAAATAAAATAGCGATTTGAGTCTTTATGTATTTCAAAGTTTTTATATTTAACATTTTTATTTAGTCTCCCTGATAGCGTAGAGATTAGCGTGCGCGCCTAGCAATCTGGAAAATGCTGGCTCAATTCCTCATTTATCGGATTTTTAAAAAATCAAAAAATGCAGGACTGAATGCCAATTGGGTTGTACAATTGTCTGACAAACAATTCTCGTAAAAGATAACCTGTCAAGACGTCTTCACATTACGTAAATTCAAAATCTCCGTTTTTAGAGTGGATCTTCACACTGTGCTTATCCGAATGTCCCACTTTAGGAGCGAGCATGGTGTATAATATTTTCATTAAAGTCATTAAACATATATTTTTGTGCTCACTGTAAATTTTCTTATTTGTGGATTAGGTCCTTTTTTATTTATAAAGTTGATATACTGTATTTCTATAGGGATAATCTGCGTGCTATTATGAGACGATAATAAAGAAAAACTATTTATAAAATAATGATGATGATAAATATATAGTTCGCTAACTCATTAAGGTCTAAGGAACATACAATTTCGAGACAGAGTAATTTTACGAGAGTTGTTATTGCTACTAAAACCCGTATAGACGCGAGCTGAATGTGTTAAGTAATTTGTATTTAATGAAACATTCTTAATTTAATATACGACTAACGTACAGAGAAATCGCTTTAGGGAGACATTTATGAAATATTTTTTTATGGGACGATATAATTAATAATATATATTTTTTTTTTTGTCTTCTTATTAAGGACTCTCTCACACCAACCACATTTTATGACATAATATATTTTATTATATAAAAAGTAAAGCTGCATTCAGTTGTGTTTTATGTGGTGCAATAATCCTATAACTTTATACTATATCTGCTATGAAAGTGGAACATATGAATATATACAGTGTGCAGTGGCGTAGCTACATAGTCAGCGCCCTGGAGCAAGTAAAATCGGTGGGCCCGCTTGTTTCTCAGAAAAGTTCTGACGATTTTTTATCTATGTAATCTTGTTATATCGATTTAAATCTTATTTAATAACAATTTATTTGTAATTCAAGACATTTTAATATTTGGATATTCAATTTAATAATAAAACTAATTGTAAGTATTTAAGTACGGAGTGCCTACTAATATGTACTGCATAATTAATTTATAAAATTTACTTATGCATGTTGACTTTCAGTATAATAATACTTTTATTTTCTCGCTCTGTTTTCATACATTTTTTAATTTACCCTTTCAAAATTTTTGCCCCTTGTGTGCCTGGAGCAGTTTTGTTCAAGTGCTTCACGGTAGCTACGCCACTGACAATTTTTCCTCCAAATATAACAATTCCCGATGTAATGACATATCATAGCAGATTATATATCATGAGAATTGATTACCAAGCAATCCAGTCCTGCATTTTTAGAGTATAATTTTTCTATGAAATTGTCTTGTAAAACATTGCCAACCCCCAAAAGTTTATTATATCATACAATACATATATATTTACCATGTTTGGTCCCTAAGTTGAGTATATGGATATTTGCAATGTGAAGACGTGTTAGTAGACTATTTTTTTATGAGAATTTTTTGTCAGAAAATTGCACTACCAAATGGGCATCCAGTCCTTTATTTTTAAATTTTTAAAATCTAACATATGGGAAATCGAACCCGCATTCCCCGGACTGATTTCATTGCTTTCAAACAGTTTGCGGCGTCATACGTGAAGCGTGATGATCTCTTCACATAAATTGCTTGACCAAATAGTCTCCATTTTTTTCAATTACCTTTTTTTATCGTTATATTTCTTTTAACTCCAGCACACTTAAGAGCGTGGCAAACTAAGTCTTGGGTAATTTATATTTATTTCGGGACATTCCCGTTGAATAAAGTAGATCGCATCTTGATATCAAAGCTCCGAGATACGCTTTATTAAGACCAGGTGTAAGAACGGGGTGGGTGGATAGTAGGGACATTAGTTAGGCGCGTATACTACCAACTGCGTGAACTGGGAACTAGATTATAGCAAGGATCAAATTTATTTCTGTTTTTATTGAAATTGAGAAAAAAAAAATATTAATAATACACGGTTTTTGTGGTCACCTTGTATCACAGACTCGCAAATGCTATGTTAATCCCATTTTATCGTATTCAGCTAGGACATTGTCGTCATATTGTATGTGTGTAATCTACAGAGAGTGCAGACACAGATTATATGCCATGAAGTCATTATGATGCTATTATCGCTAAGTATTTCATTTAAACTATGCAGCAGGACTAAAAAGTTATGTCTACATTAAACAAAAATACACTGACACACTATACAAAGCAAATTTATTTGAAATATCCACAAAGCTTTCGCATTGTAGGAATTCATACGCTTTGTTTTTAAAGTGTACATTTTTATATTCTTGATTTTCGAAGCGGAAATTATTACATTTATCTTAATATTGATATATATTCATTTTTAACTTCTAAATTATTTAAAACTGGTAAACTTAAGAAAAAAAGCGACCCTAACATAATTAGTACGTTATATGTTTGCTCACTGCCCACATATAATGTAGCCTGGAGATGGGGCCCGGTTCGCTAACAGTGATATGGAAGTCACATATGGAAGTTTACCAGTTTTAAATAGTTCAGTCAAAAATATTAATTATATTAATTTTTCATCTAACAATGGCCCAAATAAATTCTATTTTATGGATATAGTGGTATGATTTCGTGTGTTGAGCTTGGACATAAGGCAGTAGGACCATGCAGCTACTAATTATTGCCAAAGTAAAGCTCTGATGCTGTACCTGGCTCTGTCACACACTGAGAATGCCTCAAGAAAGTCTTAATCCGACCTACCTATTTTTAAGCCGGCTGATTTTCGG
This sequence comes from Rhyacophila evoluta, assembly GCA_022683975.1. Taxonomy (NCBI): domain Eukaryota; kingdom Metazoa; phylum Arthropoda; class Insecta; order Trichoptera; family Rhyacophilidae; genus Rhyacophila; species Rhyacophila evoluta. The sequence goes on from JAGVSQ010009691.1 coordinate 13,304, forward strand.
CATTTTAGAAAGCCGCTAAATATTATATATAGAATGTATTTGTGAAGCTACGGGATGCTGGTATGACCTTGGAAATCGAAATTCTGAATTATTTAAAACTGGTAAACTTCCATATGTGAGATCACTGTTAGC
>JAGVSQ010009692.1:0-13435 GCA_022683975.1 Rhyacophila evoluta
TAAAAACTGTCAAAACGAAAACTTTATATTCATTTTGGGATCCTTCAAGAGATGTTGGATCTATATTGAATGAGGAGAACTGAAAAATAATATTAATTGACGCTGTAAACATACGGGCCCACCGGTGGTTCTATGGCGTGTATGGTTAGTAGGTATGAGACCTACCGGTAGGCCTTTAGCTGTTAAGGAGTTTATACATTTTTGTTAAATGTCGGAAATATTGAACTGTGCAAAGGCTTAGAGCCGCGTATATTTAGTATAACGAAACAAATGGGTTGGCGTATGAGTTACTAATAACTTTGAAACTTCCATTTATATTATTTAAAAAAAACTGACTATACATACTATTGGCAGTATCCCTTTAGTGGCCCAAAGGTAAGCACTTGCGAATCAAATGTTACTGGCTTGAATTTTACATGAATATTCAATTAGTAAACAATCAACTGGCAGTCAATTATTCTCGACTGTAAAATCTATAAAAGTATTACTGAAATATGTCAGTTCTTTTTGAGACTCAAACGATATTTATATATTTTCTTTCACCAAAACTGGATTGCTATTAATTTAATTTCGCCTTGTACTTTTCATTCATCTTCTAACTTTAGTAAAGATTGAAATAAAATCTTTAATGATTAAATATTTTGTACAGAAATTTTAACATAACAAGTATCCATGGTATTTGTTGTTTGACGACTTGGCAATAAAAATGATTTGTCAAACTTTTTGATGTTGGTGTTATTGAAAGTATAAAATTGAAATAAGCGCCTTGAAAATTTTTATGGTATTTAGACGAATACTTGAAATTTTACTGCTCATTCTTCGTAAAAATATGTTTTTGACGTTCTTAAAATCTGTCAGAATCTATTCTTTGCATTTATTCATCGCCTTATGTAAAGTACAGCTGTTAAATTCTCTCCCCGTTACTTGAGAAATCTTGTTTGTCAGTGGCGTATTCTAGTACATAGGTTTATGTGTTTTGTATTTGTCAATTTCAGATAAAATGGCGGCCAATTTCAAATACCCCTAATCCTTGTGATTTTTAAACTTGGGGTGCACTAATTTCAATAAATGATACTTCATTTAGCCATTTTCACACATATTAAGATGATCTGTTCGTCCATTATTGTTTAAAATGGATCAGCAACTGGACATATCCTTCGGCCTGGGTGACAGTGCTATCGACGTAAGGCATCAAATTTCGATGAAGTTTGTGAACTATTCAAAATTTGATTCGCGTTAATTTACCACATTGTATAATTTAGTTTGACAGTGAGCAAGAAATAGTGGCGACGTCTGATGTTAGTTTGGATGGCAGTAATCTTGAGCAATTCGAACATACCCAAATGGATGTAAACATGGAGATGGTCCATGCTAAAGATAGCAATATGATGGAAACCGACCGTGAAATAATAGGTTTGTATTTTTACTTATTATCTACTAGCGGTGAAGGTATGATTTAAAAGATTTTATTTTTATGACAACTTTATAACCTTGATATAAACAAACCCAGGATATCAACACTTTCTGTAAAATTGTCTAGAACTCTTCAAATGTTTGTAGATATGATTATACATGACTAGGGTTTCTGGACCCAACCTGACGCGGACCGGGTCAGGTAATAACCCTAAAATTCGGGTTAGAAACCAGCTGGGTTCGGGTTTTAATAAATTAATTAAAATTTATAATAAAGTTCCGTTATTTTTATTTTTGCGGAGCTCAGACGAGTATTTCTACTTGCTCAATTTGGGATAAGCTTTGAAAAAGGATCCTATTGTAACCAATCATGAAAAAAGTGGTCTTGGCAAGTCGTTTGAACTGTAATTGCTATAAGTGCAGTAACATTATTTGCAATAAATATAATAAATTCGTTTTATTTCTTTATTCATATGTTTATACTACAATGTACTCTCGACTTATCCGTGCCAAATAATCTGTGAAAAATAAGATTCTTTTACGATTTAAAAAACCCTATGTAGCATGTGTACGTATGTTTGCGTTAATTACAACTCATAAGAAATTTATTAATTTGATATACTTATTATTTAGGAAATAAAAATTTTGGTGACGGATAGGAAAGTAAAAATTTGATTGCGGAATTCCGAATTTCGTAGTCGCAGCTGAATAATTGATATCCAAATCTGATTATCCGAAAGTACCCGAACCCGGATTTGAACCCAATGGGTTTCCAAAATGTTGGACCCGGACTCGGCGCGTTTTAAATCCTGGGTTTTCAGAAACCCCATTCATGACACGTGTTAAAATTGAATATTTTTATGTTATTCAATATTACTCCTTGGTAGTAAATGGTCAATTGCATTACAGTTGCATTAACGTTTTTTGAATGATAATTGCTTATACTATATGTGGTAAATGTGAACGATCCATGTCGCAAGAAGTGACGTTTTAGAATAACATGTCTGAAGTTGACAGCACAAAACATGGCTGCACACTAATACTAATGCACTCACACGCAATGGCGTTTCAAGAAATTCGCGCGCTGTCACTTTTCACATTTCTGTACGTGCACATTGAAAAGACAAATGGTAATTAATAATAAGAACACACTGGGTTTGAAATAATTTATTCAAATACAATTTTGTATTATTGTTCACATACAATTCCATTATAAACAAATATAACGATTACAAACAACAAAACTCAAATTAACACACAACTTTAGATTACGATTGTCAGAACAGAAATTAACACTCATACATTACAAGAGCCATTTTCTAATCAGCATACAACTATATATCAAGCAAAGCAAATATTGCAATTACATTACAAACAAACATAGCGAATACAAACAATATAACACAAATTATATATTATATAACGCAAATATTTTGAAATGCCAATGCGTGTGAGTGCATTAGTATTAGTGTGCGGCCATGCTTTGTGCTGCCAACTTCAGACATGTTATTCTGAAGCGTCACTTCTCGCAACACGAATCGTTCACGTTTACCCTATATGTAACATTAGAAGGTATTTTGTGAAAGAAAAACATCCGTATAAAACTGTATTATAATCCAAAAGAAGTACAATTGATTTTACATATGACGCAATTTATTCCTATATACACCGGACTTTCTTTTTACACAGTCGATACATTCCACTCAATACCGTGTAAAAAAATATACTAAACTTATATTTATTAACACGTTGACTGCCACGGAATTCTTGATGATCCCGGTCTTAAGGGCCAATTTGATTTAATCATGTTATATTATTGAAAAAATTAAAAATACTACATAGTAGTAATCAAAATGCTTAAAATATAAAGCATTGTAAAATTGTATTTTCTGTTCATTTAAGCCAAACCTGAATTTTTATTTTCATTCCTGAGGCCATCATATAGGCCATACACTGTTATGCTACGAATTTCCTCGAAGTTGTACAAATTTGGCAAGTAATGAAGGGACGAGATATCTCGTAGTTGACAATCAACGTGCTAAAAAAAACTTTTAAAAAATCACAATGATATCCACTATCAGACAATAGACGAATCCGTTTACGCACATTTGGTACGACATCGGTTTCTTCACTTCAGATATACAGAGCCTGTGTAATATTTCTTTTCAAATTTTTGGGTTTACTGGATTTCAACAAAAATAAATGGGGAGTAGTAGCACTGTGTAATTTTGAAAATGAGAATCCGGTGCATTAAGGATTTTATCTTCATATGTTATTTGCAGTATTTATTATATACAGTATATAAGAAAACATTGTTTGCAATGAATATTGAGGGTGTTGGCTTTATAAGGCTTGACTTTGGTATTATGTAATAAACTAAACAAATCCCTGTTACATTGTGTCTAGAACTGGCTAGTACACATGTTCTAGATATATTGGTAGAGTCATAAATCTACTTGCTTTTCAATTAGTGCATTCCAAAAATTGCCGTCTACTATCAATAGGATGTATTCACCGGAATTGAAGGATGACCTGGAAGGTGACCTAAAGTATCGTGCGGTGGTCTTATGAGATGCAGAATTTGACAAAAAAGGAATAGAAAAATATTATAAAATGTAAATGGTACATATAAGATTACTATTCATATGTTTGATTTTGAACATTGTTTCAGATAATATTGAGTACTCTCAAGAGATTTGCTCTGGAAACGATATGCCAATACTTGGAGGGGAGGAAGAAGTATTGTCTGAACAGCATCAGGTTTATATTTTCACCATTGTTAACCATAGTAAAAGTGTATTTTATTTGTGGATTGAAAACTGTAAATATAAAGACCAAATCTTTCAATTTGTGCTTTTTTAGAATAAAATCTTTAGCAAATAATATATGCATATTGGATGGCTTAATTTGTGAAAGCCACAACTTTTAATCGGTACTAAAATCAAAATCTTACCATTTTGGCTTTCCATGGAAGACTTAATTTTTCAATAGTAGGTCAATTTTAATCAATTAAACTACACATGCGATCAGTGCTTTATTTGTGCAGAGTTTTTACAATGGCCTCTAAAAGTGGAGCACATGGATCTCAGCAGTGTGAAAATGACTACCCCGCATTGTAAAGACTTACGTTGAAAAATAATCCTACATCACTGATTTCATTATATCCGATTCTTAACCCTTTTAGTGCCAAGTGAAATTAGGTAGTTTATGCTAAAATTTTTACAAATGAATTAAAAAAAGTTTATCTGTAGATTTCCATCTTTTTTTGTATGTGTGAACTGTATGTATTATAGGAACTAAATTATAATAAAGTCGATCCTCGATATAAAGGACTAATACGGGTGAGTGGTTGTCCGCTATATAAAAATCAGTTTTCTGCAGAATGCATTTCTTATAATAAGAAAATAAATGGCCCAATACGAAGCCAGTGAATTATCAAGAAAAAAACCAGTTTTTTTTGCACTTTTTAAGTATGCTGTTTTTTATAGTCAACTCTCTAAAATTATGAAAGTACATATTATAAAATTTTCCGATACCATGACTTCATCTGCTTTTTCACTTACATCCATGATAATAATGATATTATCAATGGTGAATTGATTAAAATTTATTTTATTTCTTACAAACATCAAAAATTATTAACCCTTTGAATAGCAGCATGATTTTAGGTAAATCTTTCATTTTGTAGTGATCCACTAAAGTACCTATAAAAATATTTACTTATAGGAATATTGGAAAAAACTAAAAGATTTCTTTTTTATACACGAGTTGTTATTTATTTTTTATTGTAGAATCTTTGTCAGCAAGAACTTTTTTGAAGAGGCAAATTGAATTCTTCAAAGGGGTATCTGGTTTCTCCTCTTTTTTTACTAGCTGCAAATACTCGACTCGCTCTCGATGGATATTGGTTTTTAGCAGTAAGTCCAATCGCCTTTAGGTATGTTTGGACATTATTCCAGAAAATCTACTGGGAAAATCCATCAGCTGTTTATAATATGGATGATATCGGAAGTGGAAGTTGTGGTTTTTTTTTCAAAACGATTGAAATTTCGGTCGATAATATCGCCATTTACTTGCCAAGTACACAGACATGAAGGTCGATTCTTTGCTAAGGCAAGACTATTAAATATATTGTGACCTGGAAAAAAAACAGATTTTCCCCATCCGGTATGGTAAGGGTTAATTCAAAGCATTTACGACGTAGAATAATAACAAAAAGAATGAATGAACATCAGTCTATACTCACCTTACTCACCATCTACTTCTAACCATTGTAAAACATTTTCTTGTCTATTTCTTCTCCAGCATTATTCTGTATTGTTCGACAGAAATCAGGAACTTTTAAATCTCTTTATCTTGGCCACCAAACTGTTTCTTCCATCTATTTTCCCATGTTTGCATTTTCACTTCTTCATGAGTATTTTGTCCGTCATATCCAAGTATTGAGGTTTTACTGTACCGGTTTTATAAGGGAGTACACAAAAAGATTTGGAATTAGTGACGATAAACAATTTCAAGCAAAAATGATAGATCACCGACCATTGTTAAAAGGATTTGGCAATATGTAAATTGTAAACCAAAAAGAGCCATTTGACCTGATGCCTTTGATGAAGTTCTGTTAGCATGAGGTAGAAAATATTTGTGAATCATAATTCATGCTAAATTTCTTATCATATACACTTAAATTTTTTCCCTACAATTAATAGGATAATTTTTAGGATGACTGGATTGTAACACATATAAACATATAATTTGTATTTCACTAAGTTAGAAAATATATTTTTGTCGTTCTTAATGTATCGACTGGAGTGGATCAAAACAAGGGCCAATTAAATCCTTTAACATTTTCTGCACACATATGGAAGGCTGATCAATCGGCATTATGGCACTAGGAGGGTTAATAAACTATTTTTCTAACTAAATTTTCATCAAATTATGAAATTTTTCCTTTGAAGGTGCTTGAAAAAGTTCATGTTGACTATTCGGATATAGTAATTCAAGGGGTGGAGGATGAATCTAATGAAGTTGTTTTGCCCGTGCCTGGTGTGTCTCCTAAGTTTACAAACATCTCTGTCGCACAGTCGTCTATCCAGAATGTCCATACATCTGCCGTCCCGGTTTGTAAAATATTTTCTTGTATGTTTTGTTTATTCCATTAATTGAGTCTGATTATTTAATAAGAAAAAAAAAGGTTGATATGAGCAACTCTTAGAGTTTATACAATACCAATCATTTACATGGTCTGAAAAAGGATTGAAATCATTTCAATCAAAATATCGAATGGTTCATACATTCGGATGTAAAGTAAAATTAAAAAAGAACTAAATGAGACATGTAATAATTTTGTGAAAATCATTGGCTCTACATTTAGTATTTTGGTTTGTTTTTCCCGTTGGAAGACAATTTATCTGTCAATTTTATACGGAAATGATAGTTGTGTATTCAATATGCATATGATGTATTGTCTGTTTTGTTAACCAATACATTTAAAAATCTGTACTTCTCTTTATTTAGTTAAAAGAAATCCATAAATTATTCAGTTTCTGTGTGGATGTAACAAGCATTACTTTTAATTAGCGTTCGACTTGTCAAAAGTTAAATTTAAACTCAGATTCTATTTAATTTTTTTTAAACTATGTTGTAACTTTGTCTTAATATACTTTTTAGACTTTTCGAGTTGCAAGCAGCTCAGTACATAAACCAGTATCAATTGCACCTAAACCAGCTGGATTAATGTCAAACAAGAATTATACTAATGTTGTCAAGAAGATTTCTTTGGGGAATTTGCAACCTAGAAGTGGTGGGATTATAAGTAAGATATCTGACAATTTAACTGGCATGACATTGTGGTTAGTGGTTGGCAATCTGCAGTTCTAACGTTTTATGAATGGAATATAACATGGCAATTGGATTTTTTATAATGTGTATATGTTGCACATTTTAGAAAAAAGCATGATTTGGCAGATAACTGTATTTGCTAATGTTTAAAAAAACTCCAAATTGCTAATGGATACCCAATAGTAATGAAAATCTTTCTAACATACTACTTTTATAATGAATGAAAATTTTAAATTTGGCCATTATTTTTAATGAAATACTGAAGATATAAAGTTCACTTCAGTTGTCTTGTAATTATTACTTAGAGTATCATTATATTTGAATTCTGAGAACTTTTATTATTATGAAACCTTAGAAAATGTCTTCAAAATTGAGACTAGGGTTTGGAGAAACCAGCAAAAGGTTGCCCATGCAGTGTATTCAATGCATCGATTAGCTTAATGGCCATAAATTTCGAAGTATTTGGCTTGGAGTTGAATAAAATTTTGATTTATATTCTACTGACTCAAACGCTGACTTCAAGAATATTTTTTATTCCAAAAAGTTACAGACCACTGGTAGAATACAATTAATACAGATAATCAACATCAAAATTTTTCTGTGTTTAATTAAATAACGTACTAATGTAAATCATAAAGCTTAATTCTATTTTTAAAAAACAGGCGCTGACATGTCAGGCAGGCAAGTGGTCATGTTGCCAGGAGGTAGTGGTCGTTTAAAACTGGTGAGCACTGGTGGTGCCAATATGGGAACTGTTCAGAATACAACACAGTTACTGAGAACACCAACTAATCAATTTGTCCGAATAAGACAATCAACAGCTCCACCCTTAACTAAATTGTCTGTTAAGCAAGGTAATTAAAATTTACTTCATTAATGGTTTCTCAGAATGTTTGAATACAGGCCAAACATGCTAAAATTTATATTTTTTATAAAAATCATTTTATTATTTTAAATTTACTAACTACATTCATTATTCATTATATTCGATATTTTAAAATAAAAGCAAGACCAAAGATGCACAATCATCATTAGAATTTTTTGTTACTATCACGATATATGTCATTTTTTATTAATCAAAGGCTTAATATTCTATATTTGTGATAATCAGACTTAAATGACATTAATTTTGTTGGTAAACATAGATTTAGCGGGGACTACAAATGTGGCCACAAAAAATACTCATCCACGCTACTTGAGCATCCAAGAGGCTCAGAAAATGGGGCTGCTTACTAGTGGAAAGATTCATCAGGTGAGTCAGGAATTCGCACCCACTTCATCAAAACAATTAACTAAATATAATCAAAATGAACTACAATGTGCATAGAAAATAAAATGTGTATGGCCTGAAAAACTTGTTTTGTCTTCGTTGACCAATAAAACATTGAAGTTTATTGTAAAAAAGGAATCATGAATCTTATTCTCTTATGTTGTCTCTCTAAGTGGAACATATATTGTATATAGTATTTGGCTTCTTTGAGAATTCCTGTTTTTAGCTAATTATATCAGAATTGTATAGCTCAGCTAAATACTCTCCGCAGATAGTATTCAGCGCCATTGGTTCTTCCGGCATCTGCAACACATGGCTAAGTCAGGTCTAATATGATCACTTTATTCACCTCCGACTCCACTAATGGTGCACACATGTGTTTTCTAAGTTCAGTGTGCACTTTTTCTATACTTTTGTTAGGTTAGGTTGAGTAGGTAAATGTATAATAGGAAAGTAATAGAAGGTATTCCTAAAAATATTCCAAATGATGTTTCAAGTATCAGCGGTCATAGTAATTTATGAAGTTAAGAACTCCTTTTAATGCTGTTATTGATGAAAGTGAATCACTGAATAGCACCAATAAATTAAATTAAAAAAAAGCTCTTAGTCGACTCTAATTCAACTAGTTCAATTTAATGTTTGTTTGAATTCAATATTTTATTTTTAGTTGTTGTCGGTGTCGCCTGGAAAAATGGGTGTTACGAGTTCAGTACCAACCCCGACATCAATATCAAACATTAGGCCTATTCGACCCGTACAAACTCTAAATGCTATCAAATCTCCAACCAAAATACTACCAGCACCACCCCAAGGTATGTTTTGCTTAAATAAATTTTAAGATTTTTTAAATTACCTTCTCAATCTGTTCAAGAAAGGATATATATTACAAGATGTTCAAAGACAATTAAAAAAAAGAATAAGGTTTTAATATAAAAAAAATACTCATTTCAAATAAAGAACATTAGAAACTAAAAACAAAATGTAACTGACCTACATTGTCCTTTCTTTTAAATGGAGAGCTGTTCCATGAGTTTTTATGATCTTAATTTCGCATGAAATCATTATACTATTGAAGTTATTTGATTATTTATTGATTGATTTGTCTGGTGTAGCAAATAGCATGCAATAAATAAATTTAAAATATGAAGAAATGGTTATATTCAATAGCAAGATGTTTTTATATTTGTTTAATTTAAAGATTATTATTCATTGTGCTTGAGAGTGAATTCTGACATTTATATACAAGTTATTGAATCGATACTAAAATTAAGTTTGTGCAAACAGCTGATGTCATTCACACTCCATTCATTTGATAGCTTTCAACTATAGATTAATTAAATTTGGTTGGCTTGATTTGCTGATTAGACCTTTCCAGTTTTCAGCAAAGATTTTTTTGGCTTTAGGTATTACACGTATGATATCAGCTGCTGTAGAAACAAAAGTTTATCTATTGCAAAAAAAAAAGATTTTTTTTGTCACTGTTAATCCAAGTTATTTAGTATGGCTATTCTATACATGATATATTGGTAAAACTGTCATTTCTAGCAGTCTCATTCTAGCCGTATTTATATATGACACTTGATTTTATTGTAAAATTTTAGGAACAGGAAGTGTCGGAAAGGTTATTTTGACTTCGGGTACAAATCCACAGAGTGTCGTCATAAGGCCAAATAAGTCTGCTCAGGTAACAATTCTTTTTCAACATCTTTTAATTGTTATTGAGTATGTCATCTAAGGGTGTATATTTTTATTAAGTAGAGGCGAAAATATATTACTGTATCGATTATTTGTACTATAATATAATTATTTGTATTGCAAATTGTCAATGCCCAAGTGATCTAATATTATAATTATTAGTGTTTGCTAAAATATAAATATTCTTTTGGAAGTTTCTACATGATAATTATTCTTGTTGCCTTTGTGAGTTGTTTTTTTTTTTGTACCATCTTCTAGATAATGAAGGCAGATGGTCCTCTCACTGCTGGAAGTACAATTTTAGCCAATGTGGCAGTTGGTCAAAAGTTCAATTCACAACAAATCCACCAAATTAACATTCCAGGAAAAGGGGTAAGAATCTTATCAGGATCAATTTTTTTTAAGAGTTTATACTCATTTTGTGTGCTGTTCATTACATTGGTTTTAACATTTGAAGTATTTTCAATATGGTCAACGTGTTAACACAGTTTCTGATTAGGTGCAATATGTACGTTTGGTGAGTGCATCCAGTATTGGTCAGCAGTCGACAGTGGCGCAGCAGACTCCTGTCAGGATTACTCCCGTTGCCCTGGCGCCTGCTCCCCTGCCCACTTCCGCTTCTCACAGCACTTTGCAAACCAACACGCTTCTCACTTCGAAAGTGGTTTCAGCAAAGAATTCTCAGAACCTCTCCAATAGAATTATTATAGCAGATTACCCAGGTGAGTAAGATTTTTTTTTAAATTTGGAAACCGTTTTACCATGTATAAAGGAGAATTATTCGAGGACATGATTAGTAAGTTCTGAAATTCTTTAAAATCCTCAAGTATATAAAACAAATTTTTCTTTTATTTAAAATTTAATTTAATTTCGGTTGCGACTTTTTCATTTTTGATTGCACAAAATATCACATTAAGATATCATCGCTTTAGGATTGGTTTGTGGAATAGACAAAATGTCATATGTTCAGGAGACGCAAAAAAAATTTCATAATTTTATATTTAAATATGTGAAGGTATCTAAGCAGTTCTTTTTCAATCATACAATCACTGTATCATTAAAGAATAGAATTACAGTATATAATACTATTATAAACTACCTAATAAATTGAAAACACGTTTTGTTTGCAAATGCTGGGCACTGTGGATTAATGATAAATTGTTAGCGTTCTCTCAGAATAGTAGATATACGACACAGAATTAAGACATTCAACACTCCAATCCAGAAGTGAAATGTGTTGTCATGCGACAGAGTAGTTTAAAAAGAGTGAACAGCAAAAATGTATATATGTTTATTATTATTTGTGGATTGTGTGTTCATATATCAGGAAAAAATCGTAATTACAGTAAACCCCCCTATAACGCAGAGATAGGTCCCACGTTATTCGGGGTTACATTATAGGAGATTATATGGCGCAAATGGGTGTATTCGTATTTCGGCTGACGTAATCTTTCCGCAACTTGCGGGCAGGGAAGATCAACGCGACATTTTATCAACTAGTTTTATAAAATGCATATTCATAAGAGATTGCTCAGATGTTTTTTTTTGTAACTTGTTATTATATCATTTGTTGATTTTGACAGGTAATCTGGTACAAGTAGGTTCAAGTAAACCTTCAGCACTTGTGACTTCTTCAACTGTGAAAAAAGGTAAGTGCTCTGATTTTATTTAAATTCGAATTACAATTCATGTCCATGGTTTTAATGGATATGTTTACTTACATCAGAAAAATCATTCAACTTTATACAGCTGTCATGTTTTCAGTAGCAGCGAAACCTCCAACGAAATTACTACCTGTATCATTTACTCCAACCCTCCAGAAGATCAGCCAAGCTCTACCACCGGTCAGTGTGACATTTGTTTTTTATTTTACTTTCATCATTTTCATAACTAGTTTCATTCATTATTTAGCATAATGATCATTGAAATAGTGCTACAATTGTGTGATTTGATTTAAAGCGATTCACCATTCATGTTGAATGTTAAAAATGGTCAGTTAATTAATTAGGTAATCTAACAAATATTAAGGAAAACATTGATTCATTGTTATCCTTTAGTATTTTAATAGAGATTTCGCCCGAATATTTTACATAAATATTTAGGATTCTTTTAATAACTATTCTGTTTGATACAGTTTTCTGTATCGACGCCTTCACTGCAACAGGTCCAAACGACCAACATTACGAATCAAGAGTTGGGAGAAATAATACCAGATATAGAATCCCAAATCAGCAAAGTGGAAATAGTGAAACGCGAGGTAAGTTTTATTTGTAAACTCTGTTTATCTAGTGATCTTCAATTCTTTTGTACAGTGAGGAATGAAATTGGTTTTTTTTTTTTTTTTATCTACATTTCGATAATTTGATTTTTTTTATATAGGTGGATGACTCTGATCAGAGAGGAGGTGATGGAGAAGTATTGGGTGATGAAACTCACAGTGATGAACAAGAAAATGAACGTTCATCCCCAGAACCTAATGAGAATATCCAAACAGATACCAAACATATTGTCATGGTGCCCGCCTCTTACATTCACCAGGTGCAACAACATAATGAACAAAATGTATAAATTATTACATATATATTCTATAAAGTATACCTAATATGGAGTGGCATTTTAAAGTTTGAACTTATAAAATGATTATAGTTTATAATGGGTTAACTGATATGCTTATTTCTTACAGACGGTTGGAAAATCTTTATCAATAGCTGCAAACGTTGAAATCAAACAAGAGATACCAGACTATCCTATAAAAAGTCTTGACACTTGTAAGTGTGCCTGACTTTTTTTTTATTGTGTTTATTATATAATTATACATACAATTGTGTGATATCTTTTTTATAATTAATTTATAGCGATGGAATTAGGATTGCGCCCTCGTAAGCCCTGCAACTGTACAAAATCTCAATGTCTTAAGCTTTACTGCGACTGCTTTGCGAATGGGGAATTCTGTAATCAATGCAATTGTAATAATTGCCACAATAATTTGGAAAATGAAGAGTATCGTCAGAAAGCAATACGAAGCTGTTTAGAGAGAAACCCCAATGCTTTCAGGTGAATATCTACATATCGAATATATTCATAAACCCTGAGTAAGTAGGAGTAGTTGGTAGTGTGCGCGCCTCACGATCCGGGGAATGCGGGTTCGAATCCCCATCTGTGTAGGGTTTTTTAAAAATCCAAAAATGCAGGACTGGTTGCCTATTAGGTTGAGTAATT
>JAGVSQ010009693.1:0-13434 GCA_022683975.1 Rhyacophila evoluta
CTAACAGTGATCTCACATATGGAAGCTTACCAGTTTTAAATAATTCAGAATTTAACATAAATGAATCAATAAAAATATTTTAAGTGCTGTTTAAATAGTTTTCAATAACTGATTTTGTATACAATGAATTTTGGGTTGGAGCGAATAGTGTTCTGGCTTAGTTTGAAGTAAGTTATGGTTGTACAACGTTGAGCTTGATTTATCTTACATTTAAAACGGAAAGACAAAGTTAATGATCAATTTTTAACACAGATGCTTATCTACGTGATCAGTTAAATCTAAATATTATCTTATATTTCATTTAAAGTTATTTTCATCAACTTCTAAACAGACTAAAAATGTAATCTTTTGTAAATAAACAAGCGAATTCAGAATATATTATAATGCATATATGAATATAAATTGAAAGTATGTTATCCGTTTTTTTTTAAATAACAAAAAAGCCAAACGAATCCTATAACAGAGCCAAGTAAAGCTAATACCATCGAATAGAAATCTTTTTTATGTGCATTATATAATATCTGTAGTTAAGAAACAGACGGATACAATTTACAAAATTGACAAAATGAGTCAATATTGACAACTTGCAGTTAATAATTATGTTTATCATAAACATAACAATCTCTAGCAGCGCCTATTATTAGTATTTTAACTTATTTAATTATTGATCCAGTTAGTTTTAATATCATCCAAAGGAATCATACTTCAAAAAATTGATATTTTAATCAAAATAATTCAACGATTACAGAAATAACCTTGTTATAGTATATTGAAGTATTGTTTGTACTTTTGTAACATCAAGAAAAAAAAATTACTATTCGTTAGAAATACATCATTCACTGACGCCAAAATAAGTAATATTAGCGAAAGTAAAACTATATTATTAATTAACCGCGTGTTCTGCAACAAATTTAATCAATTAGTTTGATGAAAATAATACGAATAAAACTAAACAAATAAATCTGCCTTTCATGACAGTATTTTTACTGAAATTAAATCATCACCAACTTGTCAGAGAACCGGAATCTAAAAATCAGAAAGATTATCATAAGCCGATTACAAACCTTTTTTCATCGATCTGTATAAATATTTATTAAAATTATAAGAGTTGAAAAAACGCTTCTCCTGAACATTTCACTTTATGCAGTTGCATCCGTCTGCCTCTCAGCTACATATTTATAATACTTTATAACCCAAATCATTTGCTTAATATAGTCAGACAGTATTAATTTATTTAGTCCAAATGAAGCTTAATTATTTGTTTATAATATTATTAATAAAACGTTGAAAAGAGGCACTAAAAATTAGTGTCAATAATATAAAACTTTACCATCTAAGATGCACTAAATATTATATTTTACTCTCAATATTCAAGTATTAAAAACATTTTAGAATTTAGTATTTAATGTAATATGAAATTACATTTTTTTAAAAATGTCAATTTGAACAAGCGCAAAGAAAGTGGAGAGCAAAAGTAAATTAAATAAGAAGTAAAAAATGCCAATTATCACTTAAAGCTTTCCGAATAAACATGTTTTGTTCTGTTTTCAAAATGTTTTATTTGTCATACAAAGGATTGTCTCTTTCGTTTAATTCAATTTTGTAATCCATTAACATGGTTCGGCTTTTAAAGTACTTTTCCATGATGTTTCTGCTTTTGAGTTTTTTTTATGATGAAAATTTCTGTTTTTTAAATGAAAATTGTTCTTTTCTTAATTGAAGAATTGTCGGTGAATTATTAAAGTTTTTTTCTCCTAAAATATGTTTGCTAATACCATACAAACAAAATACGAGTTAATAAATATTTAATCCATCACAATGATTGCAAGCAAGCCTAATTTTAAAAATCATCATGTAAAAAAGAGTATTTTTCACAAACACGTAAATGAAGTATATGGATCTCAACAATCTAAAGATGATAACTCTAGAAAAAAAGGATGTGAACTTCCACATTGTTAAGACGAATTTGTTCTTGGCCAATTGTTCGATCAAGCGGCATCCGGTTTTAAATTTTTATATTTTTACAAATCCTGCAGTTCCGATCCGACTTTAACTTGCAAGCTTTGACATAAGCACGGTAACTTTTCGACTACAAGCAATAGTGAATTTCTAAAAATTATATATTCAGCACATTTTTATATAACTGCATTGAATAATTGTGGAACATACTATTTTTAAAATGATTTATCACGCGTTTTAAATATATATATATATTACCATGCCGCCCAGAAAGTGGAGCATAATACAGTGTGAAGATATTAATTCCAATAGTGGAGTATATCAATCTTGACAGATTATTCTGCAGAAGAAATGACTGTCAGACAATTGCGAAGTCCGGTGGGCATCTAACAGATGTGCGAATCGAACACGTATTTCCCAGACTCAAGGCGCGTACGCTAACCTCTCGACCACCACGAGGACATATTTTTATCAGCAGTGTATATAAATATAATATGATATTAAATTTGATAATAATCAATTAAAACTATATT
This sequence comes from Rhyacophila evoluta, assembly GCA_022683975.1. Taxonomy (NCBI): domain Eukaryota; kingdom Metazoa; phylum Arthropoda; class Insecta; order Trichoptera; family Rhyacophilidae; genus Rhyacophila; species Rhyacophila evoluta. The sequence goes on from JAGVSQ010009693.1 coordinate 2,493, forward strand.
GATGGATAAGATATGAAAAACGCGTTTTTATAGAAGGAATTCGTAATTATTGTATATATTATATTACCTATAATAATAAAGTGTAACTTATTTTATCACATTTGAGTAAAGCTTAATCCATATTGTAAAATTTTTAAGTAGTCTGAGTAAATCAAACACGACCTATTTATTAAATCTTGTAAATATAAACAGAATAAATATATTCAGAATATAAAACTAATATCTCCCAAATGAAAAATAAATAAGCGAGCTTTGGATAAATGTTATTATTTAAAACTGCACGGTTGCTATGGAAGTAAATAAACATTGATAGGATTGTTTTTCACGAGAATTGGTTTTCAGGCAAATACTCGCCCCAATGGGTATCCAGTCTTACATTACACATACTAGATACAAACATTGAGCTTGCAATGTTTTTGGCTATTGGATAGAAGAAAAATTTATGAAATGAAAAGAAATGGGAGCAGTTTTGATTATCTTGAAGACAATTCACCATCGTATTTTATTTGTGATTTACTTTTACCGTTCACAGTATTGCAAATTAATGTTTTTTCATGAGACCTTATTGTCTATACCGTACAATCAATTTACACGGTTTTAAAATAACACGATGCTACATGCCCCATTTTTTTTTGTTTAAATTCAGTAAACTAAAAATTTTGCAAAAATATAACACAGTCTCTGGGTAACTCAAATGATGAAAGCGATATTGTACCAAATGTGCGTAAGCGGGTTCGTCTTTCGTCTGATAAGTAATGCATAATTTTTGTTACCGTGCTTAAAGTATTTTTTTTTTAAAATAAAATTAAAACTTAATATACAATGATTTCTATTGATTTTTATAGAAGAAAATCTATCCAACATTATTTTGTATTTTGGTATACTTTTTACGTGAACGTAACCATCGCGTAAAAACAAGGCTTGGTGTAATATCATGTCCGCTATTTTTGTTATTTTACTAAACTTAGTGGTATAGTAGCACGATGTTAAGCCTCGGTGCTTAACTATAAGGCTCTAACTCTTGCTTTAGTTCCGCAAATCATCATATTGAAATATTTAAAACTGGATGTCCAATGAGATGAGAAAATATTTGAAAATTGTTATACGTGATAATCCGTCATTCCATCACCACCATCGCTGTCAGATTCATATAATGTATGTGGCAAAAAATTATGTCTTGTAAAATAGACTAGAATTGAAGAAACCATCTCTATATAGAATACTCTGATGTGTGTTTATCGAAGTTATAATATAAGCCATTGATTAATAAAAGCCTTGGGTAAATTTTGTAGATTATGTTTCTTCAATCAAAATCTTAAAGAAATCAATTAATAAAAGCATATATTTATTTAACAAAACACCCGAGGCAACATAAAAATATCGAGTGAAAAAGCAATAATTATTATTTTCATAAAAAAATCCTGATCGTATCTTTTACAAGCAACTGCAATATTTAAAAAAGATGAATGAAAAATAAACACAATTTTAAGAAGTAATAAAATCTTAACTTGTGGAAACTGAGCTTTTCGAAAGAACTTTATAAATCATTTGAAAGATAAAAATATACGATATATTAAGTAAAATAAGCCATGGCGAAAACTACGCGCTTTTTAAACTTGTGTTAATATGTTTTAAAATTTCTTTTTGTGAAAACGAAGAGAGCTTTTAACCTTTACGTTTACCTACGTCAAGTTTTTTAATTAAAACCATTTGCTGAGCACGGAAATATTAAAATATTTCAACATTAACGTACAATATAATAATTATGGAAAATGTTTATTATTTATTGCGTATTTAAGTTTTGCTGAAAATAACGAAATTTAAAATCTATATGGCGTTAATTGAAAACACCTTACAATAGCGTCATGCTATAGAAAAATTTCGCACACATTAAATAATATTAACTTAATTTATCCAAAAAAATTGCCACAAAGTAATAAAGTAAAGATAAATAAACAAAAACAAATCAGAGAAGATAAAAATTTGTTCAAAAATAGACCATAAAAAATTATAAAATAAAACATGCTATGATTGATTTCACAACACAACGTTTAAAAAACTTAATTATTATATGCGAAATTTATTATTCTTGTATTTTTCTATGACACATATTACTAACCTAAAATGTATATGCTTTATGCGTAGTAATCATCTGCGAGTATGAAAACAATTTTCCCAATAGCCGAGGGGTTAGTATGAACGTTTCAGAGCCGGCGAATTTCCTGAATTAAAAAAAAATCAAAGACGCAGGACTAGTTGCATAATAAATTAAGTAATTAGGTGATAACTAATTCTAATAAAAAAATCAATCAACATATATTTAGATAGTGGTGATTTGTATATTTTTTTTCTGGAGTGAACACTTTCAAAGTATGTAAACTTGTATAATTATCAGTATTTCATGATCAAAAGACGTTTTCAAAAACATACATATTAATTAAGCGAAGCTTGAAATAACCTTGTCGATGTTACACTGTTGACGAAATTTAAGTTATATTTGGGGTTAAATAGTTACTAAATTAGCTAATTTTAATCAAGAATTTGTAATGAGTTTTGAAGAAACTTCAAATAAATTGAGATAACTTATTAATGTCCTAGTTGTTTTAAAACAAACCTAAGCTCATTTTATCGTTTACCGCATCCAGATAATATATATATTATTATGTTTTTAAATATTGCTATTTATAGATTCAAAAGTTTTGATAATAATTTATGGTAAAATATTGTCAAACTATCGATGTTTGTGTCAACGTTATTATTTATTAATTACAATATTGTTATGTCAAATAAGTAAAACAGTACCAACAAAAATCATAAAGAGTTTTAATCCATAAAACAAAACTAATGGAATTTGATTTTGAAATGATTGCAGCGAGAAAAAAAAGGAAATGTACGTTAGATTCATTCATACAGGTAATATTTTTAAAATTTTGTATTCTGCTAACCAACCAAATAAACAAACATGTTACTTTACAAAAAACTTTTCAGTAGAGCGTTTTAAAGCTATTTAAATTTTTACTATCCGCCTGTCTGTTTATTTTGTTATACAAATACAATCAAAGTAAAGTTTCATGATTGACTTAATCTCATTTTGTTGAATTATTTTTTAAACTTAAATACATTAATACTTAAATAATTAATCAGTAATTTAAAAACCTGAAAAGTTATTATTAAATTCATAAAAACCCTAAAAGTTAACATTTTGATAGCATTGCTGTTTTAATACTATTTGATATATTTGCTTATTCTAAACTTGTCAACTCAAGATATCCACTTAACATTATATTTGACTTAATTTTGACAATGATAAGACTCAATTAATAATTATATTCTGTTTAATCAAAAACCTACATCAAACGTATTTTTCCATGTGATTTAATTGAACTCGCTCGATTATGAATCTGTGTAGTAAAAATAATGTTTCAAGAACCTAGCCTTTGGGTTAAATGTATTCGTGCTTTAATTTTCTTTGATTAAACCACGCGTGACATAAAAAAAAATCATTTTGTACAGTATCAAAAAAATTTTCATTAAATTTAAACTTTAAACATTTTCCAGCCTGAAAAACCGTTAATGTTACAAAATGTGTTTATATGTTACATGTTTTGCAAAAGCGTTCTCAGAATAGTTTAGAAAATATTTATGAATTGAAAATGATTCAAATTTATGTACTTTAAAAGAGGTTTCAAGTATGCGTAAGTGTGATTGAAAAACCTTTATCCTACTTATTTTTCCCTTTTAAGACTATAAAAATAATCGGGAAATAAGTTATTGACACCTTAAATTTATTATTATTAATCCATCAAATTGGTATTATCAAATTTATTCAATTCACTCATGTGGAGAACGCTCACGGACCCTTTCAACAATGTTTGATTTTATACACTCTGTCAATAAAACATCTTTATTTTGTCAGCCTAATATATATATATATACCTTGTTTACTCCCAAAGTGGAGCATATGGATATACACGGTGTGAAGATATCCACTCCCAGTGGAGTATATGGATCTCTGCAATAAGAAAACTTCTTGACAGATTATTTTTCACGAGAATCATTTATCAGATAATTGCTTAGCCCAATGGATATCCAGTCTTGCATTTCAAGATTATTTTCAAATTCGACAAATAGGGAATCGAACCCGTATTTTCCGCAGATTGCTAAGCGCGCACACTATCGACTATGCTAACCGGGGATAAAAATATTCCGAGGCGAGCTTTATTTATATTATTTGTCATTAATTTACTATTATAATTTCTATGACACAACTTTGAAGGAAATAGAGCAAAATTCTGTGATTTTTACTTACGAATATGGGTTACGACGAAATTGCTTACCAGTACTAAGTATGCCCTCTATCCACCAATCCGATCCTTACAACTTATCTTAATCAGGCGTATTGTGAATCAATTATATCGAAAAAGAAAATTCGACAAAAATGTTCTAGGAGCAAATACAAGTTACCCAAGTCCTATACTGCCACAAATTAAAGAAATAATAAATGAAAAATAGAAATTTATTTAATGAGTCTTGTTATATAAAGAGATTAGCTCGCTCGCTATACGATATTGCAAATCCTTTAAAATGTATGAATTCATCCCTGTGAATAGTTTAATCATAATTAATTCTGCATACTTAAGTTTTGGAAAATGCTTAAGCATTCGGGCTTAGAACCTTAGGTATTAAAATTAAGCCACCAAATTATATTACAAAAAAAACTATCTATAACGAAGCTTTTATAGTATAATTTTTACTTACCTACACAGTATATAAGTTGTGATTTTTCTGAATTTTTGCGGAATAATTGCGAAAAATCATACTAAAGTGGCCATCTTTTCAATAAAGATACGTACGCTCAATTTTTAGAAATAAAAACGGTAAAAAACTGCCCTGAACTAAAAATAATAATTTTATGGTTGTATTAAAAAAGTGAATTAGTTGTTTTATTAAAATCGGGTAGGAATAGATATTTATTTTGAAATGAAATAAAATATGAAAATTATTCTTAAAAACAATACCATATAAGCTTATCAATGATACTTTTTGATAAACATCCCTCTTGTATTTATGAGTAAAGTATATTATAGCTAGAACTATATCAATGTAATTTAAAATCTCGATGATTTAATGTATAGATTTTAAAAAATCCACACGTTGTTTGAATGTTAAAGCTAAAAAAAAAAGAAATGTAATAATCCAAAGAAATTCTGAATACGAATTTGTTACCTGGTGACATGCAATTAAAGTACAAAAGCTTGAGTAATTTGGCCAATTATAAACATAATTGTGTAAAGGGTTGTATTTGTTTTTTTTGTGCAGTCAGCATTGGAACACAAAAAAAAAAATTACGTTTTATACGTGAAAAAATTGTAGACACAAGCATTAATGTGACTCGTAAGAAAAAAAAACACTGTATCATTTCGTTCTTTGTTTTAAAAAAATAGCTTTGGCCATTGTTTTTATACGAAAGTTTTATAAAAAAGATAGTATAAGGTAGTTTTTTATATACTTAGTTTGATGTAATTAATTAAAAGATGACAGTTATTTGAAACTAGTTTAAGACGTATAAAATACAGAATTTTTTGACCATTTACACAATGGAATGGACTTATATATTGATTTACAATTCTTGCTGAAAATATCACTACAAGATAAATCCCTTCATTAAAACTGAACTTATCACAGTTTTGTCTAAAAGTATTTTGTATATATATATAGTATCATGGATTTAATTTCAGTTCAAACATATGGATGTCGTAAATAAATCGTATTTTTCTTAATGAATTCTATGAAGACATGTCTTGTTCAGACTATCGTGAGTAGTTTAGTACATTAGAAAACAATAGCGCAGTAATATTGTATTTCATAAAAAAGTCACAGGTTAAAGATAAGAGATCTTAAATAATTTGTTATGGAAGTATTTTATCGAGTTAGCCACATAAATATTATTCAAAAAATACAAATGTGAAATGAGTCAATAGTTTGATATTATTGAACTGTAACTGTCTATCTGCTGGCCGAGAGGTTTGCGAGTGTGTTTTGGAATCAGCGATTGTGGGTTTAATTTACATAGCTCCTGGATTAAAAAAAAAACAAAAATCCTGGACTGGACACCTAAGGCCTTATTCAAGTTGCGGCGAGTTGTTTAGTACATACTAACATACTTTTTAATTAAGTCATTAAAATCTCTAGCATGCACAAGCTAAAGCTTTGTTTCAATTTGCCGCGGAAGCGATACGAACGGCGTGCGATATCGTCAATTATTATGATCTTTTTATGAAAAACAGAATTAATGTGATATTGGTGTCTAATATACCAAACTACTAGCCACAGTCTGAACAAGACATGTCTTCATACAGCAAAGACCTACATGCTCAATTTCTGAAGTGAAAGCTTTCACAACGTGTAGAACTTTCGGGAAAAAACGCGGGCCATGATTCTATAATATTATAAGTTAATCGCTAGGTTTAAGCTACATTCATGAAAAATAATCTTTCAAGATAAACTTTTATATACAATAGAAAAGATACTTACATCTTACATAACGAGAGGAAATGATATTCTAATAATGCGATATGTGTTTCACTAGACACTAGACTACATGTACGTTCAATTTACTGAACCAGATAGACATTTTTCATCGATAGGCTCATTGGGATTGAAGTGGTGTGCCATTTTTACCGATCTGCATGAAATATGGAAAAATTTTCTGTAAGTTTTCAGTTGAAAAATACTGTTGTCAAAACATCTATATTACATTTAAACCGTTTTACGATTCGTTCAAAATATTTTGTATACTTCTGTTTTATCGGGCTCTATTTTTACTGAAGAAATATAGTTATACAAATGTTTTTGTAACACTTAAAATGATAAATAGTTGATTGAAAATACCTTTTGTACCTACATAGGAAGCTTTATTTAGTCTACTTTTTGCTATTTTATAAAAATAAATTTTGGATCTTTTGTTCTAATTAATATACACTTCTAGTATATTAGTTTTACTTCTCTTCCCTTTGTCTACATCCGTTTTATATATGTGATGTATTTGAATATCACTTGATGCCTGCCAACTATTTAGCCACTTTTCGTCATTTAAGATGATCCCAGAATCCGTTAAACCAGCACAATATATTTTGCACCATATGTGAGCTAATGTTAAAAGGGTTAAAGGAAGTTAAAAGGAAAGATATTCTCGAATTAGTTCGACTATATGTCGGACCAGTCGGCTATTTCGATTTGATTTTTACAAATAATAATTTTCATGCTTTCAAACAACTTGCAACATTATGGATAGAAAAAAGGTTGCTTGTGAATAATTTTTCATAATAATCGGACTTAATTAAAATAAAAATCTTGTAAATTCTTATTCAAGCAATACGAAGGTTTCAAAAAGTTTTTTTTTTAACCGTATGAATGCCATCAACTCACCGGTGAGTCGGGCAATGACGTGTCCAATACGCCAACGACTCACCCGTGAGTCGAAACGATTCATCTTACTAAGCGTACAATATTCTAGATTTGAAAAATGGTTTTCAACATAAAGCCATTAGCTCATTAATGCTTACGCATGTCACATATGATGCGAGGTAACACCAAACATCTGTAACGCCATATTTACACGAGCATAGTGCCTGTCATCAAAGCTTGTCACAAACGCTTGTCACATGCACTTGTATCGACGTGTAAACAAGCATATCAGTGTTTAGTATTAGTAAGTCTGGAAAGCGCCAGTGAACAGACCGCCGACTAAGCGACAAGTAGCTACCCCCACCATAATTTAAGCTCGAAACGATATGCGCGCGCCGATATTCGTTCTGTTTTGGTTGGCGGCGATTTTCCATTCTGGACGGATGTCCTGTTACTAGTACCTGTTCTTAATACCACCGTGTAAAAAAATCCTTGTCATTTGTCACTAAGCAGCTTAGGTACCAAGCGACAAGTTACTAAGCCCATGTGTACGCGCCTTAAGTCTTAAATTTTATAAGCCAAATTATATTTCTTGCGTGTTTTACTATCTCTAAAATCTCTGGCATACAGGGCAAGATCATATACACCGCAACTGGCAAATAAAGAGTTAAAAAACATTTCACGTTTGATATAACTAAATATAAGTTTATAGCGGCGACGTGTCGGGCGTTGGAACAAAAACAGAGCTGATCTTAGTCTGAATCTAAAGACAAGTGCATTCTATAATTACCACTAAAACAATTCATAATTCAAATTGACTGCTCCTATATTATACTACTATTTATGTATGATTTAGTGTCCATTCAGAAACACCTTTTGTTTAAACACGAAAACGAATAATTCATCATGTTGCCATACAAACAATCTGATATACGAGTGGCATATAAATTTAATTCCATGAAAGGGCAGGAGTGATAAATCTGCCCCGTAATAGCCCGACTACTCGACAATTATTTATGAGTGGTCACTCAAATGGAATTGCTATGCTTTAGTGAACTTTTAAAAATACTTCTTTCCAAAAAAATAAAAAAAATCTGCGAACTCTAAATCATCCATCCTCTTGTAATGAAACAAGCTTTCAATAGATAAACTATAAAAAACACTGGCGTAAAAAATATAAAATACAACAGTACAAACCATTGTTCTCATTTCGTTAGAGATACTATTTTTTGATTGTTAAATAAGCAACTGTTATATAAACATCTCTAAGCTGATGAAAAGTATATGGTGACTTATCATCTATGTGTCCGCTTCAAAAGTGAAGTATATTGATTTTTATAGTGTAAAGAATACCACTCCAGATTTTTTTCAGGATTATTGATTAACAGTCAATTACTCAACGTATTGATTGTCCAATTCTTAGATTTGTAAAATTAAAAAAAAACAGCAGCCTTGGAAATCGAACTCGTAGTCTCCGGTTCTGACGCGTACGCTAACCTCTATTCTACCGGAGAAATTTATACCGAGGTGTTGTAAGCGTGAAAAAATAAATATACTATAGAAAATACATATTATTACTGAGATTAAGAAGCAAATAGATAAATAGTTAGTCATTATCATTGGTGAAATAATGCAAGATGAAATAAAATATCATATCACATAACCCGCACTCTGGTATACGCCTATAAAATTCGTGCAACGCTATTTTTGGAACACTTCTGACACTTTGGGTGGGGTCTCACGTAATTAACGTCACGGTGTACGTCCGCCTGATGAGATGAATGGTCGAAAAAAGTAAGCCATTCAGGTTAATTGTTTTATGTTGCAAAGCTTTGTATGCTCTATATCATTTAGAACAGGTAAACCATACAAAATGTAATATGTAATAAGTATTAATGTGTACTATTATTCAACTTAAAGAAAATAATATATATTATAAAGAGTTAATACATATCGACTGCGGAAAAGAAAAATGACGTAACTTAAATTGTAAAAAATTTACACGAGGCACAAAAAACGTTTATTTTATGATTTTGAGCCAAAGTCGAAACGTTACATAGCCACAATCTTGAAGTGCATGAAAACTAAAACGTGTTTTATTTACTCAATATGATACTAATTTAGTAAGTTATTTAACAAAAACTAATTAAATTGATTAGATGGAAAGTCAGGTCATAAATTTCATGGTCATTCTTTTTTCAAACGTAAAATCTAATACACTAATTAAGCATTTTCAGCTTCAATCCTTTTCATAAAACGTGTATTAAGTAGTATACATTCTAATTATCAAACAAAAGCTATTTTGAAAAATTGAGAGTTACATCGTTATTCCTCTTCACAGTCTCCAAAATATATAAATACGTTATAAACATGATGTATTACTACAATTTATTATACGACATTTTTTGCGTTCTCTCAAGCGATAGTGAAAAATGTAAAAATATTAAAATAATAACATTTCGCAGACAAATACGAAATTAATAATCCATAAAAATTAATTACACTATATTTATGATGAATCGAAGTGATTAAGATGTAAAATATTACAGAGAGACCGTACATTAATATTAATTACTTTTAATATATTATCAAGTTTTGATTTAGTGTTTAAAATATTTCTCTATAGAATGCCGTATGCCCGAAAGCTCTATATCAATCGATTTCATTAATTGGCAAACAAAAATGATTACGAAAACATTAATCAAGGTGTCGCGATCCACGCTTGGATTCCCTGACTATAGGGTAGGTGTGAACACCTGTAAGTGACGTTAATAGCTTCATCTGAAGGGCTTGGATTACGTCAGGCGCGGGTACAGGCATGACGTCAGACGCGATGTTAATCTAGCATCGTCCGGATTTGCACTCTGACGTTTCACACGCTACGGTCGATTACAATGTATAATTAATAAATATTATTATATGAGATCATGCAAGATTATTGTAAGGTATACATCAAAATATTAACTACGTGGTAAAATAATTTAAAAACTTATTATTTTGTTACCATATCGGCTCCAATGGTCAAGCATATAAATCTACATAGAGAAGGTGTCCACTAAAAAAATTGAAAATGTAGATTTCCTTAATGACAGACTTTTTTCACGACAACTACTTGTAGAATCAATTGCATAATCCATTAAAATACTAGTTCTTTGAAATTTAAAAAAAATCTAGCACTTGAAGGAATTAAGCCCGTAATCTTTGGATCCAAAGCGTGCTCGCTAACTATTGGAAAGACATAAATGCTAGATTTAAAGTAAAACTTTTACGAAGCAAAACAACTTTATTTTTTTGACAAGCTGTGAATAAATTTATATTTATAACTGTTTAGAAGTTTATGTAAAGGTATGCTTTCTACATGTCCGCTCTAAAAGTGGAGCATATGAAAGTATTTTTTTCATCATTCAATTAACATTAAATGCACAAAAATTACTGTTCACATCGATCAAAGATTAATATGCATTGACCTGTTTAATTCGATGTAAGGTTACCAGCTATTAAAATTTTGAATGTAGGAGGTTATAGATACTATTTA
>JAGVSQ010009694.1:0-13432 GCA_022683975.1 Rhyacophila evoluta
CAAAAAGGGACCCGGGCAACGCCGGGTACTGATCAGCTAGTATAATATAAAATAAATGTATTTGTTACGACTTTTTTATTGAAGCCGAATGAAACCTTATAAAAGGTTTATTTTGGTGAAATAGTTATTAAATTATTAAATAATTTACATAATTAGAAAGTACATAATTTAAACAGTTTAATGGTAAGTTTATTTTTATGTACAATATTAAATTGCACATGTTATTATATTGCCAAGTATTATTTATACATAATAAACAGAGCATTATAAATAAACAGTGGTTTTATAAATTGAATCATAAATATGATACAATTATATTTATCCTGAACAGTTGAGGATATGTATTTATCCATTATCAAAATAGTTAGCAGTTATAAAAGCTCGTGAAAAAAATCTTTTTACTAAGTATCTTGATAAAGGAATTGAAAAAAATCAACTCATCTATTGAAGATTTAACGGTAGGTGGATACTGTAATTTATTTTCTCTTCGATAAACGCGTTAACATTTTTACAAATAGCCAAGATTAAGAGTTTTATAGGCCTACATAGTAAAGATATTTCATGTAAGCAATATTCATTTTTATGACCGTGAAATTTTATTGGACCCAATATATTAATATAATACATTCTGTAGAAATTATTATTGCATCTACTTTGCTATTGTTTGATTACTATTAAAATACCATATTATCTCCCTGTTTGTTTATTTTGTGTACCGTTTTCTCTCGACGGTAGCGTAGTTGGCATCGTGCGCGCCTAGCGATTCGGGTAGTGTGAGTTCGAATCCCCATCTGTCGGATTTTTAAAATTCAAAAAATGCAGAACCATTGGGTTGAGTACTTATCTGAAAAACAATTCTCGTGAAAAATAATCTGTCAAGTCTTCAGATTGCGGAGATGTTGGAAGCGAAGATGGTATAAGAAATCTTTGTCATAGTTCAATTAATATTCAACTACAATATTTTCGTATTACTGGCAAAAGACGTTAAAGTGAGTTTTGAAATAATCGAGTTGTATTGTTTGAGTCTCTCTGTTAAATAGATTTTACGACAATTTCATAAAGTACAATCATTATACCTTCAGAAATTGTCGTAAAATCTATTTAACAGAGAGCCTCAAACAGTAAGACTCGAATGTTTCAAAACTCACTTTTTCACTTTGACGTCTTTTGGCAGTAATACGACGATATTATAATGGATAAATTAACTATTTAAATTTAAATCTACATATATTGTTTTAAAATCGGGAACAGATACCAATAAACAAATCATGAGCAATTTGGGATATTTTTGCAGAATGTTGTAACATTATTTTTAATAAGATATTTAATTTTTTTGAAATTTTGGTGACATGTGAAATATAATATTGGTAAAAGTGTATGAGTAATCTTTTGAAACTTAAATTATAAAAAAAATTACTATGGTTCTTAAATGTTTTGAAAAATTTATTATATTAATGAAATGAAAACCGCATGTAATATGTTTACTACTAATTTTTATTTACCGCCGCGCCATCTCTCGATATCTTACGTTAACTATTTTTCTTCAAAGTAATGAATACGTTTCTCAGAATTTCATCAGGTATTTTTGGCAAGAAAATATCTTTACACGGAGACGGTAGCTGTTTGATTTGTAGCCAGCGTTAATTGAAATCAGCTCGCCATTATGTCTTGTCCTCCCCTGCAATGTTTTCTTATCACCTCGTTTTAGCGCTGAAGCCTTGCTGGATTTACGCAAGATGAACGATGTCTTCTTAAAATATGTACACAAAGTAAAAATATTTCCATTGCATGTAAAAATTATGAAAAATACATTCATTTTCAATTAACGCGCATACTCTCAAACACAAATACACATTAGGACATACATATATAAACATAAACACACATTGATACACCTGCACACACATATATTTATATATACTTGTTCCACCGGTAGCGTAATTGGTAGCGTGCACACCTAGCAATCAGGGTAGTGCAAATTCAATCCCGCATCCGTCGGATTTTTTAAAAATCTGAAAATGCAGGACTGAATGCCCATTGAGTTGAGTAATTGCTCCCCCCAATCGACATCCAGTTGTGTATTTTTATTTTTTTAAATTCGACAGATCTTGGAATCGAGCCCGCATTGCCCGGATTGCTAGGCGTGCATGCTACCAACCACGCTACCGGAAAGATAGGCTTTGCTGTGTCATTATTACAATTACATAAAAAAACATATGATAATCGACGAATAAACGATTGCTTGTTATATTTACTTCCGGGACATTCCAGTCAAATAAAATAAATCGCTTCTCGATATTAATGCTTCGGAATACGCCTAATTAAGACGAGGCGTTAGGACGGATGAATGGGTGGTGGGCAAATTATGTAGTACTTATTGATTTAGTACTAGTAGGAGCTGCTGCATATTTTTATAAAAAAATAAAACTCGTTCTATTAAAAAAAAATTCTCGCACATATGCGATTGACTGATTCACTGATATTAAAAACGAATGTAAATTAACGTCTGCTAATTTTAATGAAGGAATTATTTAGGGTTGTGAATATAATGCATTGTTAAATTTAGTGCTATTGTAAATAAAATAGTATGGTAGAACAGTTTTTGCTTGACTGAAATAATGTATAGACATGTTTATGTATTTTCAACATGACGTTATCGGAATAGAAGAATTGGAATTTCGTGGCTTAAAAAAATGTGTTTTCGTAGTTGAGTGTCTTCAGTATGGGAGATTATTGATTGTAGTGAATGTGCTGTCACTAATAAAAGTATTGAGTGAGTGGTAATAAGTTTTTACAAATATAATAAAATGCAAATTTCTTGACACAGCGTCAGTGGCGCGCACGTAAGGGCTGGCGATGGGCGCCCTCGCAACGCCCTGAGCTCCACGGAAAAGGAAAAACTACGGAGAATGGAATGATGAAAGGCCGTCGTGCGGTGGCATTTGAATGTGTGTGGGCGGGGAGGGGGCACTTCCTCCGCCCGTTGTCCGCGGCCCGCCTAGATTTATAGCCGCCCCCGCCTACCCCAGAACACGCCAGGGCGGCTGCCGAGCCACCGCTTTTAATTATAATACTTTATAGCCCAATAAATCACGGCGAAATGTCCCAGGACGCGGCCGGAGTGCCACCCCTTTAACTTTGAAGGATATCTGTTCAATTCTCGGCAGACGTAATATTTTACGGCGGAATTATGCATATAGGAAGGGCGGGAGGTGCTCCGGTTGCACACAAAGACAATTCGAGCCCGCAAATCCCAACTCGAGCCCTCTCGCAAGACAGCATTTTTAAACACAATAATCTACGACACATTTATACAGATAAAATTAACAAAAAAAAAACACAATTTTACAAGTATATTATTTAATTAATAATATTTATTTATACCATATTTTCATACTATCCTTTTTCCTTTACGCACACTTACTTATATATCATCAAATTTTTATTCATATCCTGTATTTTACGAACAAACTTTTCTGCCTTATATCAGTAATAAGCAACGTACCTACTCATCATTGGAAATCATCAAATGTTAAGCCTTCTGTTCATTTTCACTGCTATATCATTCTTCTTCGTATACCATATTCGCTCTTAAAGTAGAGCATTAGATTTACACAGTGTGAATATATCCCCTCCGAAAGTAAAGTAAATAGATCTCCGCAATGTGAAGACAATTTGACAGATCATTTTCCCCGAAAATTGTTTCCAAAAGAATTGCTCAACCCAATGGGCATTGAGTGCTGCGTTTCTAGGTTATTAAAATCCGACAGATGGGGTATCGAACCCGCATTCACCAGATTGCTAGGCACGCACGCTACTAACTAAGCTGCCTGGGAGATCAGATTAATAAATACTTTTGATATATTTTTGAGTTTCACCCATGCTGTATGGACACATATAGTGTAAAGATGCTAAAATGTATATATTATTATTAATACTTGATTTTAAACGATGAAAACACTAAAATAAAATACTTAAAAATATATTAATTACTAAAGAAATTATTAATTTGATTGCTTCGTCACGTAATTTATTACAAGTAGTAGAACTGATGATGAATAATCATATATTTGCTAATATTATCGAAATCATTATGACTGTGATTGTAAAGATACTAAGGAACGGTCATCTATTGTTTTCACATTAATATTTACAGAGATTTTTAAAGTTTTGTAAAAAAAGTACAAAGTTAAGAAAATTGTGAAGTAAGTAATTTGAATGGCTGAAAACTATACCGTAAATGATTGTCGCTTGTATGGTGGTATAAAATTCGAACTATTAAATAACTGTATTAAAAAGAAGCAGTAAAGTCTGTTTTATAAATTTGAAATCACTCCAACTCAAACATATTAATTTCTCCCAATGACATTATTTAAAATGTTACGCCTATAACTTGAAGTTGCTGAAAATACGGTATTGCCAACTTTAGGTCTTGGTCTAGTTTTATTAATTATATCAAAAAACTATCTACAATATAAATATCGTTTTTTTTATTTGTAAATCTTAACCTCAAATATACTAATTGTTTCGTTCATCCATTGACATTCGATTTATAGAGGTTCCGTTATATAAATGTTAAGCTGACATTATTGAAATTAAAATATAGTATTCGAATTCTAAAACCATAGTGAAAAAAAACCATCTGCAACTATTGGCATTCTCAATGGATTCAAATTGTGTGAAAAGAAATGGTCCAAGACCCTCTGGGTGCAGTGACGTGGTGGGTCGGTGGGGTACCCTACACTCTCCAGCTTTTCGTGATATCTACAATAAATGGGAGTAATGTATGAGAAAGTGCGTTTAAATTTTTGCGCCGTTTCATTTAATTATCGTTCAAAGTTTTGACAAGCTTTTCATTTAGAATGGCGCCCATTCGTTTCGGCCGCCCGAGAGCGAAGGGCGTTTCTGGAAATGGTCTCGTCATTTTTTATTTGGCCGTTTATTTGTTCCCGGTAATAAAAACACTCCTAAAGTTGTAGAGATTAAATAAATAATGATTTTTTAAACTATAAAAGCTCTTTTCTAAAGCTTCGTTAAATGTAATGCATCTACCACCTACCCTTATATTTGCGAAAATATATTTTGTGAACCATCAAACAAATTACACGTTTTCAAAAATTTGGCGATATTGCAAAAAAAGACACATAAAATAGTAAATTTAATAACGCGTAAGTAAATGCAATTTATGAAAGGTTACTAAGTGTAAGAAAGGCTTCATACACAAATAAAATATCCAAAAACGTCATATCCTAAAAGAATATATTTTTATATCTCCGTCTACATACTTTTTTAAATGTATTTCTTTATTCCATATTATTTATATGTTAGAATAAAACCATCAGTAACAAGACAGCATCCAAATGGAGACGCATTTGAATAACACATATATTTAATAACACGCTTTTTCCTATTTGTTTGCCTGTTTGTTGATGATATTTATGATAAATCGAATTAGTCAAATGTAAGATAATGAGAATAATAATAGGCCGATCAAAAATCATGTCAAAATATTGTAAATGAACACATTTACGTTTTTTTTAGTCACGTACATATTTATAGAAAAATGTCACAGAGCGTAATTAGCAGTAGATTTTTTTTAGATAAACGGTAATTTAAAACAAGGATTTCGATTAATATCTTGGCCGACAAAGGGTTAATTTACCGTTCGAAGCAACTTATATGGAAGAAGTAAAACTTCATTCGTAACAGACAAAATGTCCGCGTAATCTACTATGACTATATTGTCTGTTATTAATTGCTAACCACAAACTTGTAGGCGTGTGTCTGCCAAAACACCAATATCCAACAAAACTCCATACATCACCGGTATACAACTATTTATCACATTTTCTTTTTAATGTTATTTATCTAATAAATCAAAATAATAAAAAAAATCAGACAGGTCTTCGCGTACAATAATAATGCATTTAAAGCTTCGAAGGCTATCGCAATCCTGTCGGGTGACGTCACCCGTGACCATTTGTCACTGACCGCCGATTCTGGGCATCATGGCGATCGCTGATCAGCGATGATCGTCTCCTGCCCACGCCCGCGCGCTTCCTCCGATAACGAGACATCGTTCTTCCATCACTCTCACCCCTCCGCATCTGTCCCCCACCCCTGCTGTGACGTCTGTCGTATGTGTGGTCGTCTTGTCTATATCTCAGATGGTAGAGAAAAGATTTAACAAGGCGATGGATGAAACAAATATCATCACGTTTTTATCATTATTTTATTTTATTTTCTCGATTATCATAACGCATCGTTTAATGCTTTATTAATTTACATATTATAATTGATTAAATTAATTATTATACTACCCATAAATCTACAATCTGCCTGCCGTCCATGCACTGCTAGTCCAAGACTGATTAGGATTAAGGCAGGTCACAAATTGTGATATATCATAGTCCACGTAAACAGTTGTAATCTGTCAGTCTGGTAGATAGGCTCACGTTACATTTCATGCTCGCCTCGCATGCTGCTTTAAGCCTAATCATCGCATTGAATTGACAGTCCACGGACTGCAGTTTGGTCGACCTTATTTCTGACAGCAACAGACATAATGAATAAACGCCTTATTAATATATTATAGATACAACATTCTTACATTTATATTTATAAGAAATATTCCGCACTATTTATCTAGGAAGTATTCTGTCCAACCATGAACAATATAATTAATTTAGAAATATCTACTTAATCAAATATATTATGAAGATTTAGATTATCTCGTAGGTAGAATGCTACAGTTGGTAAAAAGGAAACTACATACTTCAATCACGAAGTCTTAAGTGATGATGATAATTACCAGATTATAATACGATGCAAAACACTTTATAGCTAAATAGTTTACTAGAAATCATAAATATATTTCAATTATACACTATAATTTTAATGAATAACATAGTATATGCCTAGATTATTCAATTTATTAATTAAATTTCTAAATAAATACCCAACAATGTTTATGAACTTATATAGTCAAGTATTTATGATGTAAAAATATTGGATAAAATTTCGTAGGGATATCATTCATCTTTTGTGAAATGCGGTATTTATCTCCGATAAACTATTCATTTATTTAACCCGTTTGCTACTGGGCGTCCAGATTATAAAACAGTGTTACAGGACGGGCGGCGATGTTTTGGTTGCGCATCTTGCTGTCAAATTATGTTTGTATCTTTAAACCCATTATCAACCAGTCATTGATCGTATACCAGTGTTTATTGTATACACCTTCAGAGTCATTCAGTTTTAGATGATTCTGTTGGATTGGCATTTTGAACTAATAATGTTGACTATTGATTTGTGCATGTATTTGAAATAAAAATAAAAAAAATATAAATAAGTGTTATCTTTCAGACAAATTATTATTCGCGATTCAAGTTTTGTTCCTTGGTCTTATCAAACTACTATATTAACAGACATTAACAAATAATTTTGCACTTTATTCGTGGATAAACTGATCAAAGGGAAAATAATCATCTCCTTCTTCCATATCCGCTCCCTAAGTATATGAACAGCACGTGCTGCTTCCAAGAAATGCTTATCGCCTGCCAGTATTTTTGCGTCCTCCCAGGTCATACCTGCATCCCATAAATCTGCTAAATATACTCTATATATTGTATTTGGTGGCCTTCTAGTATGCTGACAACCGATCAGCTTGAAAAATAAATAGGTAGGTCAGACTCAGAATCTCTTGAGGCATCCTCAATATGTGGCCGAGCAAGGTCCAGCGTCGCAGTTTCACTTTGTCAGTGGCAAGTGGCTGCATGGTTCGTTCTCTTATCTTCTCATTTAGAACGAAGTCACACCACTGTATCCCCAGAATCAACCGCAGGGACCTGTCCTCAAAGCTTAGAATACCTTAGTTACCGAGAAAAAAATTCGAAAAATTTACATTCATATAGGAGTTTGCCTTTGTTTTGATTTTTTCGATTCAAGAATTATTTAGCCGTTAAAAAATGCTTAAAAACATACTTACGTAAATATCTAAGTTGTGTCGTAATCCGCTTAAGATACTGTAAGCCTATGAGCAATAAAATGCTTTGACTGTTATATGCTGCTGCATTAACGTATAAATACAAGCTTTTTGTTTGCAAAGACCCGCGAAGTAAAGATATAGCTGTTTAAATAGCAAAAATACAAAAATAATAAAATACAACAATAAAAAAAATCTTATATCAACTTAAATTGATATTAAAAAATGTTAATTATGGTCATAAAAAAGTTGGCTAACCCTGGTATTTAGCATGTAATATCATGGTTTCTTCATTACCCACAATTTGCATGCAACATCTTACATTCTCTGAGATAATCCATTATTTTCAACATGGCCCTTTTCAGTTGAATCTCGGCAATGCGTCCTCTTATCAATATTCATTAATGCATTCGAGATTTCGCGTTGTGGACCGATAAAATAGAACCTCACATCGCGAATTGCTGATATCAGCTGATTCACGTTTCATTTTTTCATTGGGCAAAAGTAAATACAGGTTGATATTAATATAATATATATTTTATATATTATTTAAGATTTTTTGCATGCGTTTGAATTTAAAAAACTAACTCAATAGTTTAGCGCCTCGGCTGCTACCATTTTAAAACCATAACGAAAAACATATCACAAAGAAACATTCATAGTTAGTTATATTATTTTTGAACCCAATACGTTTCTTATTGGCTCTTTATTTAAAAAATCTAGATTTAGTTCCGTAAAACTCTCTTTATTAGGATTGGTGTATCGCTAATATCACAAATAACAATACATCGTAACAAGTTTCTTAATAAAATTCCGATATTATTTAGTTTTATAAAATTAAATTCATCATTCTAATATATTAATGATTGAATAAATTTATCTATAAAAGCCATGACCGCTCTGCAGTGTAGCATATCGTCGCCAATATTGCAGGATCACGTATCTTGTTTTTAAAGTGTTGTTTTGTTTTTTTCAATCTCTTGTATTATTCGTAAACTTTTGCGTTAACACATATATTTATAAAACATTTACAAATTCTGTGTTAATGTAAAAATTTGCCGATAATATAAGAGATTGCAAAAAATCAAACAAACTGATTTAAACCAAAAAATCAAGATACCTGTTCCTGCAATATTGGCGACGGTATACAATATGAATATCGGCATTGTATAAACTTATTTGTTCATGCGTTTTGATGATAATTGACTGTCAACCAATTGCTCAATCTATTGGGTATCCAGTCTTACATCTGTTGTTAAAAGATACTGCCACCATGGCACTCAAATTTGCAATCCCCGGCTCCGAAGTATTCACCCTAATGTCTTAACTACGGCTGATATTATATAATTCATAGCAGTAACCATATAAAAGTGGACTACTGTTAAATAGACCTAATTAAATCAACGAGATTTGACTGCAAAAAGTTGCATTTCATCTTAGTGCTGCCAAGTAACAAAATGCTTTCAGTTTTTTTTGTGTTTTGTTTGTTTTCTTCAAATTCACAAATCCAGATGAAGGTTAGCTGCCGGTACATCGATGCTCAGCTGTGTCTCTGCGCACAAATCACTCGCCTGCCTGCTAATTGACTTTCCTTGTTTGTTGAAATTTAAGAATGTCTTCGCAACTCAACACGACTTAAGTGTGTGCGCTGTATAAATAAATGCACACACTGTACTATGATTGGAGTTTGCAGTTGATTTTTTGCTTTTACAGAATTGTCATGGGTTTTGAACTTTGAGATACTTTTAATGTTTAACAACTTCACTTGAACAAGTCGTAGTGATATAATTATATGAATGAACTCTTTGGTGACCAAAATAATTTACTAACATACGGATGTAGCTAAGCAAAAGACGTCCAAGCCCAATGAAGTAATAATATATTATAACTATATAAAAAACGATAACCAAATCAGTATTATCTTATTTGATTGTTTTGAGTTTGTTATCGTAAAAATACCCGTAATATCAGGTCGTATATCTATCTAACTGCTTTCATTTGGACATGCTTTCTTATTGTAGCTTAAAACTGAGAAGGAATATGTATTTGGTGATGCATTTTTTTCGACTTATGCGTGGTCTTATTAATAATTCTGCTGCTGTGGATAATATTTATCTGTACGTCCCTGATAATTACATAATAAATCGAGAACTTCACCTGTTTTTCATTCCTAAATGCAGAACTATCCTGCCAGTAGTCTTGCCAATGCGGAGAGCAATGGCGATGCTTAAAAACAAGTTTAGTATTATATACATTATTAGAATAGGGTCTGTCTCATTTACTTGGGAAACACTCTCTTATTCCTTCTGTATTTTTTAATATCTTTCTTATATTTTAATACGTTTTTAATTTTTTTTATTAATGAATTAAACTTATAAGTTGTGATCCTACAACAGTTATAAAATAAATAAAATGATTGAAACCAATATTATATTTCTTGGCAAACATCGCATATTAATAATATGTATTTAGTTTGTTTACTTCTCTTGGTATAAAAGCCTCAGTGGAGCTTTTTATTATATTCCTGAAAGTATGAAAAAGCACAAGGAAAAATGCTGTTTGAATTATGCCATTTACTTATGTGTTAGTGCTTCAGCGTATGCTTACGTTACAGGTGATGTTTTATCACGTGTGCATGTGAGAGTGACAGTGAAATAGTTTATCTCATTCGCTGTTTGTTTACTACACACTCCCACTGAGAAGAAAGGGTGAACGATGAGCAACGGGCGAATGATTCTATTAAATACTTTGAACTTAAAATAATGTGAGTCATTTCGTTCATTTTGGTAAAACTTTTATTTAATCTGTCTTATTTCGAAGATTATGTTTAGTAATCAGTTTTTAAACATCATTAATGTGTTATAATGCACTTGCATGGTTAATACATTAGTTAAAATAAATTATAAGCAATAAGTAATATGACGAGATTGAAATATGCAAATAAACACAAGAAATGTAGTGTAATTGAGTGTGTTATTTGTATTATAATCATTATTTGTTTTAGATAAGTTTATTTTTGTGGCAGAATAGTTGTATCGAGTTATTTATAAGTTTAAAAAATCATGAAAACGTGTAATCCAGCATGGGAGGTTGGAGATATCAGTCCTGAAAAATAAATCTAAAATGCTCCTAATTACCTAATATTCGATAAGTTTCACGGTTAATTATTAAACACTATTCTCGAGAAAACAATATATACTACAATACACACGTGCCTTTCAAATATATAAAACTAGCCTTATTGGCTGGCTTTGCCTGGGATAGACTCAAACTTTTATTTATTTAAGTTAATTTCATTCATTCTGTTATTAAAAATTTATTTCAATATCTGGCTTTATACAATATTTTTAATATCTCCCTCGTAATCGATGATGGTATTAATAGTTGACAGTTTTGCAGCTACGAAGTTAAAATAATATTTTTAAAATAACACGTCGTTACAATTCACCACTTGGAAAAATTCTTCTGATGTTTTATGGTATAGAAACATATCACAGTAGACTCGATCAAAGAAATATAAAATTTGAAAAAAATACTTTGAAAATGCTTTCGTAGTTAGCAATTAAATTGCAAAACTATAAATGTAGCAATCAGTCACATCTCTTAAACTGAAGACATCCAAGTATATTTTATCAAGTAACGTGAAGATATAGTAGCAGGGTGAAATAGCGACTGTTCAACTGCGATGGAAGATTTATCAGAACAACTCCTGACCGGAGAGTGTCGGTAGGCTGCTAGCTAATCTTTCACGCTGATTGTTTTAATTAACAGTTGAATTTACAATTCCATACAACGAGCCGCATAAGAGTAACGAGTATTATATTTACACTCGACAAACGTGACTCAAAATAACGAATTCCGCGTCTGATTAAAGTGCAATATAATGAATATATAGTTTGTGCTATATAGCGAAGTAAAAGTTTGTCTCCCCAGAAGCCGAGAGGTCAGCGTGAGCTTTCATAAGCTACCACGGATATGGTTTCTGACATCTTCAGGCTATAATAAGTAATGCGTGTACTTATTTATACACAGTATTTACTTTCATATACAATTCCCATTAATCGGAATCAGTTGATATAATTAAGTATTTTAAAACGCTTAAATTTATATGTGTGTCTTTCATTTACAGAATTTCATAGCCATGCTTTAAGCTTTTTTGCAAGCTTAAGTTAGTTTGTTTCTGAATAAAAATGTTCATTTTAAACGTATAGTAAATTTTTCTTAAGTAGCGTAGAGGTTAGCGAGTCTGCCCTACATCCTGTAAATGCAAGCTCAATTCTCATATATCTTGGATTAAAAGAAACGGAGGTGCAATATTTGATGCCCATTACGTGAAATAAAATAATTCTCGTCAAAAATAATCTGTCAAGAATTGTCTTCACATTGTGGAGATTCATATACTATACTTTCGAAAAGGTTATCTTCATACTGCGTAAATCCATAAGCTCCACTTAGCAAACGAGTATATAAAATAGTAGTAATCAAATTAATCACTATTCATTCATTGACCATATGCGCTCCAAGGGTAGAGCATACGGTTTTTCATTTTTGGAATGGCTCTCATCACTCTGTAGATCAATATGCCCCACTTTTGGAGTGAACATAGTGAAAACAATTGTGTAGTGTTTTTGTGTCTGCTTAATTTTTAATCCAAGTGTTTCTTAAAGATGCACTTGTTTATATTTTTATACAATTTTAAATATAGCAGTTACTATTTTTATATAGTTTTTAATCTACGTTTTTCAATTATAAAAAATATGGTCATCCGCATTCTAATCGATTTTTTATGCGTGAAACGACAATGAAAACGCGTCAGCTGTTGTCGTGATGTAAAAGATCTATACAATTCTTGTCTGTCAACTAATTTAAGATAATCGTAAACGGTAGATAACATTGTCCATTAAGTAATAAATCTGTCGAACCACTCTTGAACAAGAGTGGTGTTTTGCTCTTTAGTCAATCAATATTTAAATTATCGCATGTTTTATTATTACTTAGTATTATAAGTAGCTTAATTGTCGAGTGATTGAAGACTGTTAAGTTGTTATATTTACTTTAATGAATCATTTGACTCGAGTGGTAGTTATCCAAAATGTCTTTTAACGTTCGAAAATACGATGATATTCAGTAGTCCATTTTATTAAAGTATCAATTTAACAACATTTATTAATATGCACAAAATATGACAAACATAAATTTGAGTATAATGTAGGAATACACTTTTTTACATAAGTTCGTTATGATTTTGTACTGTAGACCAGGTTTCTGCAACCTTTTTTGGCTGCAGACAAAATGTGACTAATAACTAGAGATACGTGATTACCGCATTTTGCGATAAGTGCGACATAGAAGCGATAAATGCGATATAATTGCGAAATTTTGAAAATTTTGTTTTTAGCCTAAAGAATATGGGTCGAGTATATATCAGTATTAAAGAGAGAGCTACAG